>ML685840.1:10685508-10800798 GCA_007922175.1 Pelusios castaneus | reverse complement strand
GTGTGACACTGTCTGGATTTAGGGAAGCATTTATGATATTATTTTCTATGGATATCTCATAAATGCTATAATCCATAGGAACTATGTCATGTTTGGTATCAATAGAAAGGTAGTAATTTGCTGGGAATGATTATATAGTTTATGTCTAGGAATTCTATTTCGATTAGAAGTTAGGAATTTTATGTTATAGCCATACTTTAACTTGTGTCATTCTGGACAAATGCCTTAGACGGGAGGGTGTGAACAACCATTGTCTCCTTAATGTTAAGGAATCTGCGAGGTGATATGGTCCCAGGGAGTAAACTGATGAGCCATTAAGGACACAATGGTCGTATTCTTTATGTCCTTAATGGCTCATCAATTCTAGTAGCATGTACCTCTAGATTAGAGCTGGTTACGAAGTTTGTCTAAACTGCTTTTGGATGTAAAATTGGATTTTTGACCAAACTAACTTTTTTGCAAAATATTCTGGCTTTCATCAGGGAATTTTGCATTTTTTATGAAAAACCAAAAATCCCAAAATCGAAAAATTTTAGCTAAAGCCCATTGATTTCTTGGCAAAAAAATTTCCATTTTTTGATGAAAAGTTTAAATTTTCCACAGGAAAAACCCCATTCTCCAAGTAGCCCTGCTACTAACCATATGCTCCCCCGAGGCAATACACAATATTCAAATTTGAATTACCAAAAAATGTTCCTATTGATATAAAGCAACTGGCCTTAACTGTATAGCATTTTCAAGAAACTCAATCTCTGCTTAGTATTTTAAATGCAGAGAACATGTGCTTTGTTTCTTCATAAACATTCTATTTATCTACCCTGAGTAAGGCACCTATCACCATGGTATCTAAGGCTATGTCTACACTTGAAAAATTAAGTCGACTTAACAAAAGTGGACTTATCTTTTCAAATTTAGATGTGGCCCCTTTTCGACCTTATTAAGTCAACTTAATGTTTTAAGTCAACTTAAAAAGGTCCACCTAGGCACTACTCTGCATCTCCACTGGCTTGAGTCGACTTAATAAAGTCGACTTTCGTGCTAGTTTGAATTAAAATGAGGTGTTATTAATTCGAACTAACTTTTTCTTAATTCGACTTAAGGAGCAGCTTAAGTCGAATTAAGGAAAGCCCAGTGTAGACGCAGAGTAAATTAAGTTGACTTAAGCCTCCTTAAATCGACTTAATTTGTAAGTATAGACGCACCCTAAGGGCTGCTACAGTATTGAAGTATTTGTTACACGTGGGACATTGCTTGTCTGAAAGCTGAAAAAGGTTGGGTGCAGAAGCAGCTCCTGGGATAACCAACTTAGAACTTTTAGGATGATTGCTACAGTGTAAAAATATTATGAAATCTCATTCTTAAATTCTTTTCAATATACTGTGACTATGTTTAGTAGTGAAGTACATTGTAAATAGTCGTTTTAAAGCACACACCTCGCAGTACTGGGAGTATTTATGGGCTCCCAAATTTCCTGCTAATGGTTTCCTGACTAAAATTGCTACTTGTCATTGCAACAAGGAGAAAACGGTCGAGACGGGACACACAAAACTGGTAGCTAACTGTTTTTGAAAACAAACAGAAACTTGCAAACTGAAGGAAGAAATCCGTCTTTAAAAATAATTATTAGGCATAAAGAGGTCAGAGTGGTATGTGCTTATAAAAATAATTTAAAATAGCTTTCTGGATAATCAGTGGAAAACTATGACCATTCCCTCCACTCAAGAGTGATCAAAGTGGAGAATGCTCTCTCCAAAAAAGTAGGTGTAACAGTTGGACGGATTAACTTGCAATGTGGTGAGATTTTTCATGAGTAAGCGCAACGTGAAAACATTGCTAGGTTGGGACCAAATAACCTAGATAGTATTGTTTAGGTATAACTGACTGAGCCTTTTCTACATCCTCCCCTTCATACACATCCACCTCATATTTGTGTTATTTGTGTATGGAACCTCACAATAACTTGAGCTTGAACTAAACACAGAAAAGATGTATCTAAAGTTTATTGTTTGCTGGGTTGTTAGAATTCAGTTCTCTTTTGTATCACTGATCCCTTCTTTATGGCTACAATCCCTCAGGGACAGATTCTGCCACATTTGTTTGTGTTGAAAAGTAATTTACCTCTCCCAATCCCACTGGGTAAATCACTGGGCAGCCTGAAGTTTGAATGTCAATGGACTCAGGGTAGGTCTACACGATGGTGGGATTTCAGCGGCAGTTGAAGGGAGCTATGCAAAATACTTAAAATACTTTGCATATCTCCCTTTGATTGCCTACTGCTTACTTACCGCAGTTTCTTCATTGCACTGAGTCAAAGGGAAATGCCCTCTCTTTGACTCAGCGCTACTCAAGTTGCTGGAGTGGTCTTCATCCATCAACGTCCTGATTGGCTCAGCAGGTCTTCACCAACCCAGTCAGTCGATTGGGAAGATCATGACGGCAGCAAATTTGCCACCATCAATGAAGACTAGCCCCAAGTAGGATTACTTGCAGAATAAAGCATAATCTGATCCTTAACAGTTTTCTCCTGTATGGCAATTTAACCTCTTTCTCCTTATGAGCTATTTTCTCAAAGCTGCAATTTGTACTTTTTCAGCTGAATTCTGAATACTTTTTCGCCTGAATTCTCTATCTATTTTCCAGACCAAGAGTTTAATTCATGTTGTCAGGAAGACTAGAGCTGGTTGAAATATTTCAAACTAAAAATGTTTTCAACAAAAAATGACCTTTTGTCTGAAAATAATTTTTCATGAAAAACTGTTAAAATGTGTGCTTTCTTATAAAAAAATTGTGTACCTTTTTAAACAATATTTTATCAAAATTATTTAAAATATTTTCAATAAAAAATTCCAAAAATGAGTCTGCTTTAGAAATTTCAGTTTTATCCTTTAAACAGACAGATTTTCATTTTTTAAACGAACAGTAGAAAAGAGTGATATAGCTGTCCTTATCAATTTATTTGCTGTTATTTGTGAAACACTCCAGTAGAAATAATCAGGCTATAGAAATATTTTCTGTCAAAGCTGGAGAGAGGAGGGAGTTAAAGTCCACCAAAAAATAATGTTTGTTTCCACAGGCCTCAGTCTTTTATAACTTACACTCAATCTTCCTACTCCAATTATTATGTTCATAAATTATAAGGTGAGCTAAAGTATTTAGCATCATTTTTTAAGAGCAAATGCTGGGGTTAGCTCTTAACTTACACCGTAGAATAAATTATATCCATTATAGCTTTTTACTGGGTCTTGCTATTTTGACTTTTTTGACTCACTTTGTGCTCAGATACATAAATTAACAGCAGTCTATACAATGCACAACTGTATTTGTTCACAAGGAATGCCTTGGTTCCTTTGACTTTTTCCTTTCCACTTCCTAATGGTTTACAAGCAGAAGTATAATTTTAGAAAAATTACCTAACTTATATGGTGTTTAATGAGTACATTTAAACATACTTTAGCTACAAATCTTATCAGTTGATTACTTAACCTTTATGGATAGGTTAAATATTTTCTAGAGTGTGTTTAAATAAATATGATACTTGATTTCAGGAGAAAAAATAATGAAAAGGAAGTTGTTTTAAAACTTCAATCACTGCTTTGCTTTTCACTTATTTTATCTGCGTTTTTTTTAAATGATCAAAGAAAAAATTCACATAGCACACCTAAAATGTCAAAAGAGAAAGTAAGTACTAAAATATTCATTCTGCTTAAATTTTTCTGGGGTGGAGCTGCATACTTTCTTAAAAAAAAATTGAGAATTTAGCATCTGAAGATAGTAAATTACACAGAAAGTAACCAACATTAAGAGATGAAGGCAAAGTTCTGTCCTCTCTTATAACAAATTTTAAAAATGGAAAACAAGAGTTGTTAATTAGCTAGATTTAAAGAAGATGCTTACACAAACATTAAAATTAGCCTAATGTTGCAAACACCTAGCAGTATTAAAGGTGGGAAGGGTCTTTTATAGGTGGTGCCCCTGTGGCAGTCCCCACTGCAGACGAGAGGCGGGCCCCAGCTGAGATGTACTTGAGAATGAATGATGGATTCTAGTTGCCCACACCTTACTCAGTCAGGACTCTCACTGGACTTCACTCAGGAAACTTAGATCTGGTTTTGCACACACAACCATGTGCACAAAGAATGCATCCGTATGGCGCCTGAGTGATGTCACCGGTGCTTTCCTTGTGTGGCTCTCAGGGCAGGACTGGGGCCTACATGATGACTGATATTCTGATTGACTCATAGCATACACTGGACTAAAGCGTGCCTGTTGCACAGGAGGGGAGGGGAGAGGATAAAGGCTTTCTCTGCCTGACCATCTGTCCAGGCAGAAAAGCATGATCTCATGGGAGCTGGTCCCAGCCAAAATGCCTGACCATCACCATACCCACAAGGATGTTTCCAGCCATCCAATCTGGCTAGTAGACTTGCTGGCTGGCACACACCTTCTTGTTGTTCAAAGAATGATGCAGCAACATGTGGCCCTGCCAGTCTGCCCTGTGGACTCCTGCCCTGACCAGCAGGATATCTGTGGCCCATGGCACACAGCGTGTGTCTACACTTGTAAATTAAGTCGACTTAAGCTTGCTTAAGTCGACTTAATTTACTCTGCGTCTACACTAAATTAAGTCAACTTTATTAAACCTCCTTTTAACTCGACTTTTGGCTTAACTTGACTTTCTAAAGTCAACTTAAGCCAGTGTAGACCTGGAGTAGTCCTAAATCGACTCTAACTCGACTTAGGGCTCTCCAGGACTCCCCCACTGCCCTCCCTGCCGGGGGGGTTGCACAGGGAGAGCCTGGCATGCCCCCCCACAGGGCAGGGCAGAGCCCTGCCCACCCTGCCTCTATGCCCTGCCAAGGTCCCTGTCCCCTTTTGCCCCATTGTACCCAGGTACAATGGGGCAAAGGCTGAGCCCCCTGGCACTTGGCAAGGAGTGCCCCGCTGCCACCGTGGACCTGTCCCAGGTCCACCTAACCTCTAGAAGTCGACCTAGACATCCAGTGTGGACGCTCTAGGTCGACTTTGTAGGGTTCCCCCTAAGTCGACTTAAAATTTAGGTGTGGACATGCTAAGTCGACCTAAATTAACAAGTGTAGACATAGCCACAGAGTTGTATCTCTGCAACTCATCACTTTAATGGCCAGTGCCGACTCGGCCTTTTACTCTGGGCTTCTAATATTTTCCCTTCTAGAAAACTGTTCCTTATTTGACAGAAGGGCTCCCTGCCCCTGCCTCCAGACATACAATGCAAACTTCCACTATTGCCAACTCCTGTGATTTCATTAAGACTCTCTTGATTTGGAAGGTGGTTTTTTACCCTTCTTGTAGAAACATGATGAAAGGCTGTCATCTAACAAATTTTCTCTTATTCAAAATGGCCACCATCTCACGTTACTTTCAATAGGCTGCCATTTCCTTTCAGTCTATCTGCATGTGGAAGTTAGGATACTCTTAATAAAGCTGGCTGCCACCTCCCACTGTTTTCAATTTGACTGAAGCCAACCTCTAGACAAAATAGCTGCCACTCTGCAGGTCAGGGATCTGGACAGGACATAGGGACTGTGAGAAGCAGCAGAGACACTGTGAAAGGGAGATGTGGAGAGTGATGGGAAGCAGGAATATGGCCACCAGGTGTCCAATTTTCAACCAGAAAGTCTGAGCAAGAGGGGAGCAATACCAGACACCAGAAATCCGGTGGTTGCCCTGGGCAGAAGGGAGTGGGGGAGGAGACACTGGTCATAAACCCATGCCAGTCTCTGCTCAGCCAGACCAGCTTCCTACCAGCAACTCATGGGCAGGTAGGCTCTGTGTCAGGGTCTGCAGTTCCCATCCCAGCTCCAGAGCAGTGAGAGCCCAGCTGGGCATAGGGAGGGAAGTGGAAAGGATCAGGCAACAAGGAAGAGAGAGGGAGGAGAGCAGCAAGCAATGAGGAAGGTATGGGAATGGAGTTTGGGGGAAGAGGTGGGGCAAGGAATATGGCCTCAAAGGGAGAGGTTATTTCCTGGACCAGTAACTGGTTAAAATGATAGAAAACAAAAGGTAGGAATAAATGGCCAGTTTTCAGAATGCAGAAAGATAAACAGTGAGGTCCTCCAAGGATCTATGCTGAGATCAGTGCTATTCATCATATTCATAAATGACCCCAAGAAAGGGATCAACAATGAGGTGGCAATATTTGCAGATGATAGAATATTACTCAAAATAACTAAGTCCAAAGCTGACTGAAAAGAGTTACAAAGGGCTCTCACAAAACTGGGTGACTGGGCAAGAAAATGGCTGATGAAATTCAATATCAATAAATGAAAAGTAAGGAACATTGAAAAAGAGAATCCCAGCTATACATATAAAATGATAGCTTTTACTACTCAAGAAAGACCTTGAAGTAACTGTGAATATTTCTCTGAAAACTTCTGCTCAATGTGCAGCGGCAGTCAAAAGAGTTAATAGAATGTTAAGGAACCATTAGGAAAGAGACAGAGAATACAAAAAATTTCATAATGTCACTTTATAAATCCATGGTATGATCACACCTTGAATATTGTGTGCAGTTCTGATCACCTCATTTGAAAAAAGACATATTAGACTTGAACAAAGTCCAGAGAAGAGCAACAAAAATTATTAGAGGGATGGAACAGCTTCCATGTGAGAAAGATTAAAGAGACTGAGACTGTTCGAGCTTTAAAAGAGATGAATAAGAGAAGAGATAGGTAGAGGTCTATAAAATCATGAATGGTGTGGAGCAAGTGTATAAGGACATGCTATTTATCCCTTCACATAATTAAAAAATCAGGAGTCACCCAATGAAATGACTAGGTAGCAGGTTTAAAACAAGCATAAGGAACTAGTCCCTCACAGGACCTATAGTCAATCTGTGGAAGTTGTTGACAGGAAAAGTTGTGAAGGCCAAAAGTATAACTGGGGTCAATAAAGGATTAGATAAATTCATGAAAGATAGGTCAATCAGTGGCTTTTAGCCACGATAGGCAGAGAAGATAACCCAATCCCTAATCCTCTGACTGCCAGAAGCTGGGCCTGGATAACAAGGATGGATCATTTGATAAATTTCCCTGTTCTGTTCATTCCCTTTGAGTCATATGGCTGTATCCCCTGTTGGAAAACATGATACTGGGCTTGATGGACTATTGACAGGGCTGAATTTACCAGCCCGGGGGCCCCAGGCTGCCCCCAATCAAGGGTCCCCCTTTCTTGCCCCCCCCCAACCACAATGCCCCCCATCTTGGGTGCTCCCGCTCTGGCCCCACTCTGTCCAGTCTGCCAGGGGAGGGACGGTGGCACAGCCACCCAGGGCCATGGTGGATTCTGAAGGTTGCACAGGATTGGCAGAGCCACAGAATCTGCGCGTGCTGTGAGCCACCCAGCCCTGCCCACCAGGCAGAGCAAAGAGCCACCCAGCCCCGCCCTGCTCCACCCTCAGGGATGGGCCAGCCACCCCATGGGTGGGGCAGAGCACAGAGCCAAGCCTCTGGCTGGAGGCCTGAGCAAAGTCTGTTCCACGGGGCGGTTCCGGCTCCCACGTCGGGCCCGACAACCCCACAGAGTCCGTCGCCCTCAGGCAGGGCGAGGCGAAGGCATGAAGGTCCGTGGCCCCCCGGCCCCGAGGCGGGACGGGGAGGGGCAGGCACAGAGTCGGTGGCCCCCTGGCCCCCAGGCGGGGTGAGGCAGGCACAGAAGCCACAAACCTCTGGACAGGGTTTGTGGGAGTTTGAGTGCTCCGGGTGGTTAGGGACAAAGGGGTAAGGAGGGGGACGCAGGCCCACCCACTCCACTGCGTCCCAGCCCAGGGCCCTATCCAGTGACAGAGAGGTCTGCCACTGAAGTCAGCAGGGTACAACCAAACCCTGCTGCCCACGGCTCGGCCATGCCATAACCCGCTGCCCCTGGACTGCTTCCTTCTTACCCCAGCCCGCATACCTCATTGCCTCATCCTCGGGGTAGAGGTCAGGGTACGTCCCCAGAGGCAGGCTAGTCAGGCCTTCGGCACCAGCTGGCGGTAGGTCCAGCAACTCCTCCTCTAGGGGTAGCTCCTCCAGGTCACAGGGACCCTCAGGGTCCTCTGCTGAGGGCAGTTCTTCTAGGTCATAGGGGCTGTTCTGGGTTGGCTCCTCTCCCTGGTACTCTGGAAGCTCTGTTAAGGGTAGTTCTTCCAGATCCTCCCCTGGGGGATAGTAAAACAGGGTTCCTCCTTCCTGGTTGCCCTGGGGTTCTGTGGTTTCACCTGGAGGGCCAGTAGGGTCTTCCCAGGGGGGTTGTTCTAGGGGCCGGTCCTCCATCACTGGGGAGGCTCTGGTGGCAGCTCAGTCCACCTCCTAGGTCCGTCCCTTTATACGGCCCCCTCTCCCTTTGACTCCACCCCTGGAGTTCCTAGGTCCACCCCTTGTGGGGTTATCCTCTGGCCAGCAGGGGGAGGGCGGGCATCCTCCTGGGCCCTGCTCCCTGGCTCACGGCTTTACCCTGCTACAAGGCCCCACCACCACCACTTCCCCCCAACGCTGGCAGGATAGGAGCACTCTCTCAGCGCTCCTGCCCTGTCGGTGCTGAGCAGGACAAGATTATCACAAGGGTTTGGGGGCTTGAGCCTGGGGCCCCATTTTTAGCCAGGGCCCAGGGCTTAAGCCCCTAAAGCCCCTGCAATAATTTGGCCCTGACCATTGGTCTATTCTTATGAATTCCTCTGAAAATCTGGCTCTTATTGGAGACATTTAAGAGTATTTGATGCATGCCAGCACAATGTAGAGGAATCTTTAAAACATTTCCAAAGATCTTTAAATACAATTGTATGGAAGTTATTCCATATATTATCTCATAACCTGACAATAACCACCACTAAACTACTTTTAGAGTTAAATTTAAATAAACATGTATATTAACCATGTTAACATCTAGGTTCAATTTTTAAAAGTCACATGGGCTCTTCTCCACAAAACAAAATTGGCCCAGTGCATGAATGATTCCAAAAGTAAACATTAAGGGCTGCCTATATGTGTATGGTGAGTAGGAGCAGTAGAAATTCACAAGAAGCCTCCTGCATAGATGCCAAAGACAAAGGGGATTATTGTGATCATTCAGTCTGATCTCTATAACACAGGCCATAGAACTTTCCCAAAATAATTCCTAGAGCATAACATTTAGAAAAAAAAACTTGGGTTTAAAAATGGTCAGTGATGGAAAATGCACCACGACCCTTAGTAAATTACTCCAGTGATTAATTACTCTGACTGTTAAAAAATTATCATTTGTTTCCAGTCTTGTAATTTCCAGTCTTAAGCCTTCTACCCCTCTCCTTGCTTCAATGAGCTGGTGCAAACAGGTAGAGCTGGTTGGGTAGCAGCATTTCCTCTGACATTTTGATACATGTTCTTGTTCTAAACTGGAACAAAGAGTTGAAATTTCAAAATTTCCCATAGAATAGAAATTTTGAACAAATTGATTTGGAGCCATCAAAATGTTTTGATAAGGTAAAAACCTTTCATTTTGATTATATAGTTATAATAATCATAATATTCAAATTATGATAACATACAAGGGCTAAGTGAAATAAAATGATGAAGTTGAAATGAAACATTTTATTCTACCAAAATGAAACAGGTTTATGTCAAATAATACAACAAAGTTAAAAAGACTCATTTTGACACTTTTCTGTTGAAAATTTCTACAAAATCTATGTGGTCTCATAAAACATTTAAGATTTTGACAAAATTGCAGTTTCCAGCAGAAAACTGTTCTGTGAAAAATGTTTTAAACTGCTCTACTAGCAGGTTTCATCTCCACCAGGTGAGTGGGGCCTCCTCACACCAGCCAGCTCTTAGAGAAGTTCATGGAGCACTGCCTTTTCCAGGACAGTGGACACGTCGGTCCAGCATGCTCTGTCTCAGCTGGAAGTCTGGGAAGACTTGTATCAGAGTCCAATTCACAGAGGTGCTAAGCACTTCCAGCTCTCATTTGACTGTATCGAACTCTGGATTCATACATTGTTGAAAATGGCCAAGTGTGAAAAGGCTCCCTTTACCTGGAACAACTAAATGGACAGTGACAGCTTCATCTGGAAACTGTACTGAGATCTATATTGCAAGTGGTTGATCTTGGGGCAATTATTACCTTCTTGCCTGCTCTGTGCTTGCATTTGACTGAGTGATGCCAGAAGATGGAGCTGAAACTCTCTCCTCTCTTCCCCAACCATTTTTTTCATATTTCTTTTTATTTAGCACTCATAGCTCCCACTCCCAACATCAGTAGTCCTTTATATCAGTATCACATTCTGGGTTGCAATTCAGCCAGGTGAGGAGTTGTGTCACCACCCATCCCTCAATGGTAGGTACTTCACAATGCTTTGCTGTTGTAGGTTCCAATCGGAGCAGTTCACAAGCATAAAGGTCACACCCTGAGTGCCTGTGTACACCTGCAGCCCTGGTCCAGCAGCTCTTACCCCAATAGCCTGTCCACAACACACTACTCACATTCTGGCTTCCACCATATTCATTTACCACTTGCATGGTGATCCCAATATTTTCTCATTCCTGGATTTTCCCAAAAATGTATGTTATGCACTGCCCAGCCTTCTCCTGTACAGTTCAGCTATTCAAGGTTCCTTGCCCCTATAAAGCATCAACATTCAACTATTTTCTACTTTAACTGGAGTTACCAAAAAACAAAACAAAACAAAAGACAATAGGGTTTTAAGTGAATTCATGTATAAGAAATAAAGTCAGAAATGGTTATATGCAAATAAAAGTGAAAACACAAATAGAAAAGTCTAAACTATCTATTTATATACCTACTTTTGGTTCAAGGCTTTGTTTAAGGTGGCCTCTCTCTCACCTAAAATCTTCCAGCAAGATGTTGATTGATATGTTCCCTGTTCAGGATTTCCCCGAAGACCGAAGACATTGGTGCCTTTGTCTTCTTAGGTAAAAAAGAAATCTTGAGGTTCTCTGCCCCTTTCTTTTACATTCCTATGAACCTTTGAAATGGGTTCATCTAAAGATTACCTTTCAAAATAAAGCACCTTCATGCAATAAGGAAGGCAATAAGGAGTCTGGTAGTGAAGGAGGCTTTGTGGTCTTTCTTCTCCCACTTGCATTTGCTGAGATACTAATTTGCTTTCTCTTCTGCCATCTTCTTCCCCTGATCTCTTGATGAACTGTTTACTACTTGTATGTAAACTGAGGTAAACACATGCTCCTTTGTTTATGATAAACCTGTTTAGCAACTTTTGCCTAGGCAGGGCTGCATAGTTTTGAACATGGGCTAATAATATCATACAGGGGGATTTCATAACTTCATACATAATATTGCTACATATATTTCACCATATTATTGACCAGTGAGTTATTTGTTTTCAAATGATACCTCACAAAGCATATTTTTTACAAAGGTTATTACAATAGAGTGTTGGGTGTGAATACAGGGGAGCTTTCAGTCACAATCAGACCCTCATTTATGTTCTTTTAGTTATAGGAGAACATTAATCCATTCGGTCACATAGCAGATATCCCAGCATTCCAAAATCTGTCCCAACAAGGTCTTGACTCCAGCTATAATACTAACTTTAATTTATCTCAGTTATTCATTTCACATAAAAATCAGACATGGGTGAAATGATGAAAGCAGAGAAACACAGAGACCCATCAATGAGAGGAGGCTGGACCTTTCTCTGAGAGTCATATTGGGGCAGTTTCAGAATGTATTTATCTTCCAGAGTCCTTTCCCACTAGGAAACTTTACTCCAGCCTCTTCAGTTCTCATTGTAGGAGGGAGAGGCAGTCTTTTGATTTAAAAAAAAAAAAAAAAACACGTTCAGACCACATCTACAGTGACAACAGCAAAGTCATCGCTGTCAGATCCATGTTTCTGGATCAATTTAGTGGTCCATTAAGACCCGCTAAGGCGATCTGGAGCTAGCTCTGCAGGTGTGCACTAGTTGAACCCAGAGGAGCTTTATAGTCCTCTACTCATAAGGAGGCTGGCATGCCCCATCCCAGGGTATAATCACAACACAGATTGTCACATGCCACAGTAGGTTAACGATCATCTAATGTTTCATGCCCTGATAAATGGCAAAGATGATTTAATAAAAATACTTAGCCATAAAATGTAGGGAAGTTTGGGCACATTTTTGTACAATGACTAACCTTGTGTTTATGAGTCAGTACTCTCAGGTCAGCTCCTAGGAACCAGCTCAAAAAACATAATATAATTGACACCCTAGAGGTGAAAGCGCAGTAACTGTAGGAACTTGGACAGTGAACAGCCATCGCACTGAACAAAGTCAGAATTGAAGCACCTGGATGGAGCGCTGATGGGACACATCTGCTGCCACTGCCCCTGTTATTATATCAGCTCGGTGGATATTCAGACAGCATCATTCTGTAGTATTGTCAGTTTGACATCCTTCAGAAGCCCTAGAATGAGACCACAAACTCAGACAACTTTAAATAAATCATGTGACATATCAAAAACAAAAACAGATATAAGGTGGATATTGAGCACCAAGCAGTAGAGGGACCTGAACGACATTGGGGAAAGCTCACACAGTTCCACATCAATAACAGTCTGAACAGAGAGGGCATTTGGTGCAGTCAAAAATATGTGCAAGAATTCAGGAGTAAAGAAGAACATGTTCATACAAATTGGATAATTGGACCATGTTAAAATCTAACCTCACTGGACCACATTACTACAAGAGATTGTACAGTAGAATTAATTCCAGTGAAATCAGTGGAATTCATCTGGAATTCCATTAACACAAGTCAGAGGAGACTATGACCTGTACCATATAAAGGTGAAGACACTGATCAATAGCTAAAGTAATTGTGATCAAAAGAGAAAAACAAGCTATGAAAAAACAAGATCCCAAAATCAAAAGCAATATATAACTGCAGGAGTACTTTTTTTCTTTAAACTGATCAATAGCACATGAAAATAACATGGTGATACACGAACAGAGAAAGTAAATGGAAGAACCTTGGGTTTAATATTGAGAAGGAACAGATGAGAAAGTGAAGAAAACACTCTGAAAAGAAAAAGAAGGATGAAGAGGTCAAGGAAGCTCATTAAACAGAAAAATGTGCGTAAGAAAATGAAGAGCTGCACAAGAATAAATAAAGGTAAAATGTATAAATAAATAGGTGAATGGCAAAAACAAAAAAAAGCTGCCAAAGCATGAGAAAAACCTTACTCTAGGAGACTTCTTTCATAATTAATTATAAGAATAGGAAGCAAAACAACATGAAGAGAAAAAAAATCAGTGAGTTGGGTTGAATACACAGCACTGTTTCAGGCAGCACCCCTATGCCTCACATACACCAATTCATTTGTAAGATAGACAGCAATGAGGTGAATTAAAAAGTAGCTAGGATAGCTATTAATAGCGGACATAGCTATTAATAGTGGATGTCATCTCAGGTCACATGCTGAAAACAAGAGACTACAGTCTAGTGACATGGTCTTATTAATTTTGCTTAACCCTCGCAAGTTAACTTAATCTACATAGATGGATTTATGTTCTTCCACAGCTCTGGGGAGACGTTACATGTGTAGGATAGTCAAGGAACACATCTGTATCTTTTTTAAGCAAGGTATCTTTTATTTTAGGTTCTATTAATATAATGATGTTCATTTAGAACAACATTTTTAAAACTAGCACACCAAGAGCAGACAGATGTTCTGTTTCTAGCAGTGCTTCTCACAGATAGCACAGTGCTCCAGTGGTCTACAGTTTGCAGTTACTCACTGGGTTCAGGGTAAAATGTTGATATTAATCTGTAAGCCTGGCTACCTTAGAAACTACCTCTTCATGGGGTACCGCACACATGATAACTGTAGGATCTGATATAGCATCCCCCTGATTTTAACAGTAAGGGGGTGGTCTTCAGTTAGACATCGTCAGCTATGGACTTTACCTTCTCTCTCCCCATCCCGGATCAGCTAGCCCACAAATATGATACAGTCTTCAAGGCATACTGCTAGGCTTACGTATTTGTCCATGATTCCTTTAAAGGGAATGGCTGAGCAGAAAAATATTTTTAGTTCAGGGGCATTAGGAAAGTCTTTTTGTTACCAGTATTATTATTCTGCATTTAATTTGTGTAAAAATCTGTTTGAGTTTACAGCACAAGATAGGCATTGTTTTAATACACAGAAATGAATAAATATGAATCAGTTTGTAAAGCACTTTGAAATTCCCAAATGTAAGGTACACTATAAAGGCAAAATGCAGTGAGTACGAGAGACTATCCTTACTAGACTGCTCCTATTTTAAGACTAGCCGAAATTATTTTCCAGTAGCATGTACAATTCTGATACGCCTTTATCAGATTATTCGGTGTGTCAACACTTACAAATTAAGTCGACTTAAGGAGGCTTAAGTCGACTTAAACTACTCCATGTCCACACTGGGCTTTCCTTAAGTCGACTTAAGCATTTCCTTAAATCGACTTAATAACACCTCGATTTAGGTCGACTTAAGCCAGTGTGGATGGGGATTAGCACCTAAATCCACCATATTAAGTCAATTTAAAGGGTTAAGGGTTATTTTTATGGGCTATGTCTACACTAGAAAAGTTAAGTTGACTTTTATTACATCGACTTAATAAGGTCAACTTTAAATCGACTTAAAGTCGAGCTTATTAAGTCGACTTAATAAAGTTGACAACTTTTCTAGTGTAGACATAGCCCATAAAAATAGTTCCAAATTGCAACTTGCCTGTCGGATACAAAGGTTGCAGACCTCCCGAGACATCTAGACAGACGTATTTGTTGTGCTAGGTAGGAGCTAGTGGTTGTGGTAAACGTCAGTACCAGTGACATAGAAAAAGAGAGGAGAGAGGTCCTGGAGGTCAAATTTGGCTGGTAGGTAAGAGATAACTAAAAAGTAGGTAAAGTAAGAGATAACTAAACAGTGAAAATTTTATAAGTGCTTGTATACAAATAAAAGAAGTCTAAATACTAATGTGAGTGAACATGTATGCCTGGTATGAAATGAGGCTGCTGCTATAATAGGCACCATGGAAACCTGGTGGAATGATGATAATCATTGGGACACAGTAATATCAGGGGCCAAAAAATATAAGAATGATAAAGCAGGTCATGCTAGTGGAGGAATGGCACTATATGTGAAAGAAAGAATGTTGTCAAACAATAAAAATATTCAATAAATTAGAAAGCATCATAGGATCTCCATGGACAGAAATTCCATGCTTGGATAATAGAACTATACCAGTAGGAATAGACACCAAACACCTGGCCAGAATGATGACTGTGGTTGTGAAGTGTTTAGGGAGACTAGAGAACATACAAGAACAGAAAACCCAGTAATGGGGGATTTCAACTATCCCCAAACTGACTGGGAACATGTCACTTCAGGTGGGATGCAGAGATAAAATTTCTAGACATCATTAAAGACTTCTTGGAGCAGCTTGTCCTGGAACCCACAATGGGAGAGGCAATCCTTGATTTAGTCCTATGCGGCACACAGGATCTGGTCCAAGTGGTGACCAGAGCTCTGTAATAGCAACCATAATGTAACTAAATTTAACTTCCTTGTAGAGGGGAAAATACCAAAGAAACCCACCATAGTAGGATTTAATTTAAAAACAGGGAAGTACACAAGAATGAAGAATCTACTTAAACCAGAGATCAGCAACTCCCGACATGTGTGGCAAATGTAGCACGCAGTCTCCCCCACTGGCCCCACCCCCCAGTGCGGCCTTGGGCCACAACAGCTGCATGCCCGGCTGCAGGACCCCACTCACCACGCTTCCCCACTGGGGAGCGTGGCCAGCAGGGAAAAAGCTGTGGCGCAGGGCTCCTGGCCCCTGCTGGCCCCGCCCCCTGTTGGGCAGGGCTGCTGGAGAGAAGCGGGGGCGGGTCACCTTCCTCTCCCTCCAGAGCAGGAGCCAGCCCTGGCCATGGCCGAGAAGAGGGCGGGTCAGCCCACCTGGAGCCACCACTGCCTCCGGGAGACAACCCCCAACCCCGGGGCCAGGAACCAGAGGCCAACCACTAGCGGGAGCCAGTCCTGGCTGGAAACCAGAGGACGCTCGCTGGCGGGAGCTGTCCCCAGCCCCAGCCCTGGCCCAGGCCAGGAACAGGAGGCCGCCCACTGGCGGGAGCCAGCCCCGGCCAGAAACCTGAGGCCACCCGCTGGCAGTAGCCAGCCCCAGACCCAGCTGATAATTGGAGGCCACCCACTAGCGGGGGCCGGCCCCAGCCCCGGCCAGCCAGGAACTTAAGGCCTGGCCCTGCCCCCTTTTGGCCCTGCTCCAGGCACCTGCTCAGGGTGCGGTGGAAGGGGCTGGTACAGGGCCCGGCAAAGGTTGCTGACCCTTGACTTAAACAGAAATTAAAAGGAACAGTCACAAGAGTGAAATGCATGCAAGCTGCATGGGAACATATTTAAGCCTGCCATAGAAGAGACTCAAACTATGTTTATCTCAAACAAACAAATAAAACAAACAAAACCAGTAGGAGGGCCAGAAAAGTGCCACCATAGCTTACCAAGAGATTAAACAAAACGGTTAGAGAAAAGAAGTCTTCCTTTAAAAACTGGAAGTCAAATCCTACTAAGGAAAGTAGAAAGGAACAAACTCTAGTAAGTCAACTAATTAGGCAAGCCAAATAAGAATTTGAAGAACAGCTGGCAAAAGACACAAAAACTAACAGCAATTTTTTTTTTGCAAGTGCATCAGAAGCAGGAAGCCTGCCAAAACAGTCAGTGGCCCACTGGCCAATCGAGGTGCTAAAGGAGCACAAGGAAAATGAGCCATTGCAGAGAAGCTTAATGAATTCTTCTTCATTGCAGAGGAGGTGAGGGAGATTCCCACACCTGAGCTATTCTTTTTAGGAGACAAATCTCAGGAACTATCCTACATTGAGGTATCAGTAGGGGAGGTTTTGGAACAAACTGATAAATTAAACAGTAAAAAGTCACTGGGACTTGATGGTATTCACCCAAGAGTTCTGAAACAACTCAAATATGAAATTGCAGAATTATTAACTGTGGTATGTAACCTACTGCTTAAATCAGCCTATGACCAGCAAATAGCTAATATAATGATTATTTTTAAAAGGGGCTCTAGAGGCAATCCTGGCAGTTACAGACCAGTAAGCCTAACTTTAGTACCAGCAAATATACTGAAACTATAATAAAGGCCAAACTTATCAGATACATAGATTGACATGATATGTTGGGGAATGGGTCAATATGGTTTATGGAAAGGGAAATCATACCTCATCAATCTACTATAGTTCATCTACAATGGTGATTCAGTAGATATAGTGTACTTGAAAGCCATTGACAAGGTTCCTCACCAAAGGCTCATAGGCAAAGTAGGCAGACATGAGATAAGAGGGAAAATCCTTTCTTGGATCAATAACTTGTTGAAATAAAGGGTAGGAATAAATAGTCATTTTTCACAGTACTGAGAGAGGGAAATAGCAGGGTCCCCAAGGATGTGTATGGAACCAGTGCTGTTCAACATATTAATAAATATCCAAAAAAGGGGTAAACAGTGAGGTGACAATGTTTGTAGATGATAGCTATCTGAAGTAATTTTCTAAGTCCAGAACTGACTGCAAAGAGTTACAAAGGAACCTTAATGACTGAGAAAGAAAATAGCAGATGAAATTCAGTGTTGATAAATGCATAGTAATGTACCTTGGAAAACAGAATCCCAACTATACATAGAAAATGATGGGATCTAAATTAGATGTTACCATTCAAGAAAGAAATCTTGGAATCACTGTGGATAGATCTCTAACAGCATCTGTTCAATGTGCAGTGGCAGTGATAAAAGCTAACATAATGTTAGGAGTCATTAGGAAAGGGACAGGTAATGATACAGAAAATATCGTGACAAGTTTCAGAGGTGTAGCCAGGTTAGTCTGTATACAGCAAAAAACAAGAGTCCTGTGGCACCTTAAAGACTAACAAATTTCTTCGGGCATAAGCTTTCATGGGCTCCAACCCACTTGCATCTGGTGATGTGCGTTGGAGCCCACGAAAGTTTATGCCCACAAAATTTGTAAGTCTTTAAGGTGCCACAGGAGTCTCGTTTTTAGAAAATATCGTATTGCTACTACATAAATCCATGGTATGCTCTGATCTTCAATAGTGTGTGCTGTTCTGGTTGCCCCATCTCAAAAAATATATTAGACTTGGAAAAAGTATAGAGAAGGACAACAAAAATGATTTGGTGTATGAAACTGCTTCCATATGATGAAAGACTAAAAAGACTGAGACTGTTCAGTTTTGAAAAGAAACCGTAACGAGGGGATATGTAGAGGTCTATAAATGGTGTGAAGAAAGTGAATAAGGAAGTATTATTTACCACTTCACATAACCTAAGAACCATGGATCATCTAATGAACTTAATTGGCAGCGTGTTTAAAACAAGCAGAAGTACTTCCTCACAAAACAAGACGTACTTTCTCACACAATGCACAATCAACCTATGGAACTCATTGCCAGGCAATGTTGTGAACACCAAAAGTATAAATGGATTCAAAAAAAAAAATTAATTAAGTTCATGAAGAAAAGGTATCTCAAGGGCTATTAGCTGGTCAGGAACACAGTCCCATGCTCTGAGTTTCCCTACACCTCTGATTGCCAGAAACCAAGATAGGATGACAGGGGATGGATCACTCGATAAATTACCTTAATCTATTCATTCCCTCTGAAGCATCTGGCACCTTCCACTGTCAGAAGACCAGATACTCAGCTAGATGGACCATTGGTTTAGCACAGTGTGGTCATTTTATGTTCCCAACCATGTTAGCATGCACAAATGAGTATGCTATGATTGTACCCAAGACCTCCCTTTACATACCTCTATTTCCTGTTTGTTAACTGTACCACATACCTTCAGATACAACGGTCACTTTGAAAACCATTAGATGGGAAACCCTCCATAACAACATCTGATTCACATCTACTGTTCTGTACCTAGCACAGTTGTCTTCAACTGGACGCCACAATATTGGACTTCCACGGTCTGAAAAAAGCTCTCTCTTAACACTTTACTGTAGCCCAGCAGTTCTCCACCACTGTGTTGGGACACATTACTGTGTTGCCACACAGTGGTAAGTGTGTCACCGAGAGCCAGGTGGGAGGACTGATTCGGCCTGGGTCATCTGGGCTGGTGTTTCCGGTAGGGTCACACATGCTGCCAAGAGTATCATGACCTGCAAAAGGTTGAGAACCACTGTAGTTAAATCTAAGGGAACATACCATACTTGGTTATGACGATGTTATGGCTCACGTGCAGGCTGAGGTAGCTATCTGTTTGAGTTTGGAGAGAATACGTGCTGCCTGGTGATAGAGTTTATTATTGCTCTGCTATTTGGTCAGAGCTCTCTAGTTGACCCCTACTCATTGACTCACACACACACACACACAGCATGATCACATTATGAGGGTTCTAGAGACTCCCCTAGTCAGTCCCACTTCTACATCCAAATTGATCAAAATAAAAGCTCATGAGCTGTTAAAAAGCCACTTCAGTATCTAGTATTACTAAAATGGAGATATGAAAAAGAAAATACGCAATTTTCATTTTCAAAGAAGATTCACAAAGGGAATTTCTCCAGTAAAGTCTATTTTACTGTGAAGGCAATTAATTTGAAATAGAGCAGATAAACTTCAGACGGCATATCACATATTTTCCATAAATCTCTTCCTGATAATTGTACAAACAGACAAAGATAAATTGGGCAGGCACCTAATAACTCTCATATTACTTCTGAGCGTGTCATAGTTGTTCTCCTACATAGATATAACTGCATATCCTCCTAATCAGCTTGAGCTTTGCTTGTTCTTACATTTAGCAAGGTCATAGCTATTAGTTCTTCTCATATCATCATTTGAAGGAGCTGCCATTCTGTTTTAGACTAAGATTTGTACAGCTCATCCACTGCTCTCCTATCAGATTTCCCCAGAGCTTCCAAGGAACTACACATACATTTCTGATCCCTCCCTGCTGGTGGGAGGAAGGGTCACATTTTTTCTGTTGTGCAACCAAAAGTTATAGATCTGTTCATTCCTGAGGAACTGACGCACAAATAGATTGAGCTGCCAGAACTAGCTTCCTCTCTAATCAGTCCCTGCCATAGATCACTGGTACTGGCTCACAGCGATTATATTTTTATTTGTTTCTACAAGCATCCTGCGATAAGGTCTATCTCTATGGTACGCCCTGGTGGTGCAACCTGGTACTGCTTGTCCTGTCACAGGTCTCCGGTGGCACCTCTGATAGGGTCCAAAGCAGTGGTACCTCAGCCCTCCAGCAAGGTATTCAACTCTAAAAACACAAGCAAGCTACAAACTCAAAACAGAGTTCTCCAATACGTCGTCGACAAGATCCCACCCTTCTACTCAGAGCATGTCTTCAAATAACCGATCTTTGGTTGCTTTCCCTGTACTCATGCATCCTATGCACCAGGAGACAAGGCCAGCCATTAAGCTATCTTCAAGTCTTGGCTATAACCAGGGGCCATGGATATGTGCACACCCTATTGGCCAGCAGGTCCACCCACCCCTGCCTGCCACAGTGCCAGGCAGTAGTGCAAGCTTCGCCACCACAACCATGGACAACCCAGCAGCAGGCAGCCACAAGCTGTGGTACTGCAGGCAGATAGGCAGAAGTGGACTTCTCTCCGCTCGTGCAACTCCAGCCCCAAGCAGCTGCTGCACCCTTTATGCAGCAGGAGCTGGGCTGCCTCTCCCTGGTCCTCCTCCTCCATTCCAGTTGCTAGGCAACTGAAGCATCATCAGGAAGTTTCCGGTCACGTGACTGGAAGCAGGACTGTCTGGGCCCACCCTGGAGAGTCAGAGGCTAGCTATGCCCCTGAGCCAGGGTCTCACTCAGGGAGAAGCAGAGCTCTGCTATCCTTCCCAATCAGCCCTGAACTGTGCTTCATCCTTCTCCTTCAACTATCCCTCTATACTCCTGACATCTGTTGGAGTTGTAGGGGATTGGAGCTCATTGGAGTCAAAGGCCCTCATTAACATTTTCCTTGCCAGTGTGGGGCCTGTCTGCCCAATCACACACCCACAATATACCACACTGTACAGATGCCCCTCATAAAAAAAGCCACAGTTCCTGCCCCAAGATCTTAGCGTCATGTGGTAACCTGTATAGCCAAACCACACATGATGAATAATTGCCTAGTTCTTCAAGGATCAAGAACTAAGCAACCAAGGTTTCCATGGTACTCAGGTCCTCAGCAATGATGCTGAGTGACCTGGTGCTTCCCCTTCTAAAGCTGGAGTGCACAAGGGGTGAAGAACGTTGCATCTAATTGTCTTCAGGACACCATTTTGGTTAGTAGAATCTCCTCGGTGAGAGAATCACATTTTATCAAAAGCCAGCAAGAATCAGCTGTATTTGAAATCAAATGTCCTGGTTCTCCTTTCAGTTAAGACAAATTTACAATAGTAAGACAAGGGAATCTCACCCCAATTTTAAAATGAAAAGGAATATTCTTATCAGCCTCCTACTTTGAAGTCACCAGAGCATAGAAAAGTGATATTTATGCCACTGCTTTTATTGTGAGTACGTTTCAGAAGATGCAGGCCTTTTTCTATCCTCCTATAAAATCTATCAGGAGGAAAGTTGCTATTTTAAATTCATAGAGGAAATTTTCCCCTGTGATCCAGTGTCGGGCAGCAACAAGGGTGTAGTCAGATATTTCCTATGTATGCTGCAGTTACAATTTTTAATTTCCTAGAGGCAATGTACCCTTTTCCCTCATATCCAACTCAACTGCATGGCTCTGTGATGTGCTGTTGCCATGCCACCAACAAGCCACTGATCTTTTTTGAGAACAAATATGTACTTATTATGAAGATTAAACTAGTGATGCCATTTATCCACATGCCAGACATGGAACGTGCAGCTTATCCATGCTGCCCTTTTGTTGACATTAGCCTGACTTGGGTTGACCATATTCTCCAGAACTGCTCAGCTTCACGTTAGCCAAGACTGACATACAAGCAAATCACACTTTATTCAGTACTTGGATCCTCAGCTATCTGAAACGGTAACTTTTCAATGTTCCCCTAAGTTTGCTGTGAGTTTTCCTATTCTAACACTACAGAATAACTGTATGAAAGCAAGTAAGTTGTGGACTCTTCAGCAACCACTGGAATCTTCAGCAACCACACTATTTATCTATCTAGGTGATTATATGACCTCATCACCACAGTATGTGCCTGACCAAGAGCCTTGAGATTGCAGAGTCTTTCCATTGACTTTGCTAAACTTTGGAGCTGAGTAATATACAATTGTGTGTCACAGCTAAACACTAGTTTAACTACTTATGCTAAACAAACAATCAGTTCCACTTTGAATTTAGCTGTGACACTCAAAAATCCAAAAGCACTTTTCATGCAGAGCAACATAAATGTGCAGAACTGTTGTGTCAAACCTTTGGGATCACATAATAAACCGAGTGACAGCGTCGTGCATGCAATGGGAGGAAGGCAAAAAAGAGAGAAATGAATCTTTCTTGCTAGGTTAGAGAGGAGGCGATTTGGGATTGGACCACAGTCTTATTTCTACACGTTGAACAGCACTCAGCACATTTTCAACAAAACGACAACAATGACGATCACTACCACTAATAGCCCAGCATTGTAAATTCCTCTGTGAGGAGGCTCCATGAGCTATCTGTGCTAGATCCTCTGGCTCTAGAATGTGCTCACACCACTCTCTCTACTGCACCCCACTGCACTATAGGCTGAAAATGCCACATCTCCCAATTACATCAGGGGTATCAAACATGCGGCCCGTGGGCCAGATGCAGCCCACAAACCTCTTCCATCCAGCCCATGACTGCACTCTGCAGGACCACAGTCTCTCCCTAACAGAGGGTGCGTCTACACTTACAAGTTAGGTCGACGTAAGGAGGCTTAAGTCAACCTAAACTACTCCACGTCCACACTGGGCTTTCCTTAAGTCGACTTAAGTATTTCCTTAAGTCATCTTAAGGAAAAGTTAAGTCAACTTAATAACACCTCCTTTTAGGTTGACTTAACGCTTGAATCGACCTTATTAGGTCGACTTAAGCCAGTGTGGACGGGGATTAGCACCTAAATCGACCTTATTAAGTCAACTTAAAGTGTTAAGTCGACTTAATAAGGTCAAAAAGGGGCTATGTCTGCACTAGAAAAGTTAAGTTGACTTTTGTTAAGTCGACTTAATAAGATCGACTTTAAGTCGACTTAAAGTCGACCTTATTAAGTTGACTTAATAAAGTCAACTTAACTTTTCTAGTGTAGACATAGCCAGAGAGAGATCGAGAGAGTGGTCTTGCATATCCAGAGCGGGTCTCATGACATCACAGAGCACAGAGTATTCGAGGCTGCGCTCCATGAGCCCACACTCTCTCTGAACAGAGAGAGCGAGAGTGCGTAGTATCGCGGAGCACAGTCTCGCATACACAGTACTCCGCGATGCCACGAGACTACCCTAATATTTCGATTTATGGTATGTACGGCTCACTTGAAGTAAATTTAAGTCAAATCTGGCCCACTTTAGCAAATGAGTTTGACACTCCTGGGTTACACGAAACATCGGTTCCTTTACAAAATGACACTAAGGCACATTCTTTCTATATGAAGGGGAGCAGATTTTCTAGTCCAGCACATGTTTCTGGTGCTTCCACTGTCTACAAAGAATCCAAAACTCTCATTACAGTCTTGCTGTTCCTATCAGATAAGTTCCACAATAACTGCATTTTTCCAGGGCTGGAAGAGATGAACTTTGTCAGCAAGAGTTTTAAACACTGCATGTATTTAGTTTTATTTAATGGATTCAAAAAAGCAAATCCTCAGCTGTTGTGAATTGTAATAATACCACTGAAGTCACAAGGAAGTGAGAAGGTAGCCAAAACAGGATAAGCCTGCTGAAATAATTGGGACTTGCATCACTTTCTCTAGGCAGCCAACAAGAGACAGTGATGAAACACCTCTGAGACAAAGGTCCATAACTGAGAATACTTGTCCAGTAAAATCCTATTATCAGCCTAGTCCAACAGCTCCCAGTCAGTGAGAACAGGCTTGCCCTGACTGACCAGAATTGTCTCAGGCAGGATAAAGGGTGAGCGGTGATTGCTCAAGAACACTGGGCCCAGAGAGACTTTTAAGGGACTTTATGCACAACTCAAGTATCCAGCACAAGGATCACTGAATCTTCTGCAAAGTAAAAACATTTGATCGTGTTGCTTGTATGGCTTTAGGGCCAATTCCAAAGAATAGACAACAGAGCTCTTTCAGCAATAAAAACAAGACATAATTTACGAATGTCCATGTATGGTTTATATCCCTTGTACATTTCTATGTATGCAGGTTTATATCCTTTGTATGTTTTTTTATCCTGTCTAATGTAACTGGATAGGAACATTATCCACAGAGGACTCTAATCCTTTTTTGAATCCCGCTAACTCTTGTCCTCAGTAATACCTTGTGACAGTGAGTTCCATGGGTTAAATATGAATTGCGTAACAAAGAATTTCCTTTTCATCAGTTCTAGGTTTGTTGCCTTTCAATTTAATTGAGTGTCCCTTGTTCTAGTATTCAGAGAAACGGTGAATAGGAGCTCTTGAACAGCATTCTCTAGTCTACACCATTCATTGTTCTAAATTCCTTTCCTGTCCCCTCCTTTTCCTTTTAAATAGCAAAGTGAACAGTGGATAGCTTCACAATTCTTCCTTGATTCCACACTTATGTTTAGAAGCATCCATTACATTCATCATAATTCTTAGAATTACCAGTTACTATTCCCAGATTGCTATCCCGATGTTTAAAAAGGATGAATTCAAATTGGAACAGGTGCAGAGAAGGGCTACAAGGATGGTCTGTGGAGTGGAAAACCTGCCTTATGAGTGGAGACTCAAGAAGCTTGGCTTGTTTAGCTTAACCAAAAGAAGGCTGAGGGGGGATATGATTGCTCTCTATAAATATATCAGAGGGATTAACATCAGGGAGGGAGAGGAATTATTTGAGTACAGCACCAATGTGGACACCAGAACAAATGGTTATAAACTGTCCATCAAGAAATTTAGGCTTGAAATTAGATGCAGGTTTCTAACCATTAGAGGTGTAAAGTTCTGGAATAACCTTCCAAGAGGAGTTGTGGGGGCAAAAACCATAACTGCTTTCAAATCTGAGTTTGATAAATTTCTGGAGGGGATGGTATGATTAGCCTATTTTGGAAATTGACTGATATTTGGCAATGTGTGGTGGATTTACAAGTGGCCTAAGAAGGGAGAGTACATGGGGTGGGTTCTGAGTTATTACAGAGAATTGTTTCTTGGATAACTGGCTGTTGAGACTTGCCCACATGCTCAGGGTTTACCTGATCGCCATATCTGAGGTCAGGAAGGAATTTTCCCCCAGGGCTAATTGGCCTGGGCTCTGGGGGTTTCTCACCTTCCTCTGTAGCACAGGGCATGGTTCACC
Source organism: Pelusios castaneus (assembly GCA_007922175.1). Taxonomy (NCBI): domain Eukaryota; kingdom Metazoa; phylum Chordata; order Testudines; family Pelomedusidae; genus Pelusios; species Pelusios castaneus. The sequence goes on along the minus strand of ML685840.1, from coordinate 10,775,321 downwards.
TACCAGTGAATTCTCTGTATCTTAAAGTCCTTAAATCATGATTTAAGGAGGTAAATAACTCAGTCATAGGTTGGTGGCCTATTGCAGGAGTGGGTGGGTGAGGTCTTGAGGCCTGCATTTTGCAGGAGGTCAGACTACATGATCGTACTGGTCCCTTCTGACCTTAAAGTCTATGAGTCTATTTTATATTGAATGCTTTACCTGAGGCAATAGAGCATGTGAAAAATGAACCTGTTCTTTAGCTGACTGCATGTTACAGAGGTTGTAAACATCATAGTTACAAACACAACTGCAAACCTCACACAAAGCTGCCTACATTCCCACTCCTCCAAAAAGACCCACTCAGACAAACACTTGCACTTACATGGAGCCGTCCTAAACCCAACAGGACTTCATACAAATGAATATGTCTGCTGCGAGCAGTTCTCATTGCAGGAACATGGTTCCAAGAAAGCATCTTGGTTTCCATGACACAGGATGGTTGGATGGGGTATGGGGCCAAAATTGGCAACATCAGAAAATTATCAAGCATAAGAATGTTGGAGAGGAAACAACTGTTACATGGCCTCTGCTTAGTTTTAAAGCAGAGGGTTTCTATGGCTCTCTAGCTGATGTTGCCCATAGCTCCTAGTAATTAATTAATAGACCTTTCCTATTTACAGTCCTATCAGCTGATTACCCATCATGCAGCTAAGGTATCTTTATCAAACTGTCCCTGCCATTCCTGTTTTGTGCATATCCTTCTTCTCTTGGATTAACAATTATTAAACTACTTCAGTGCCTTTTGTAGTTAATGATTGTCCTTCTTTACCATGATCTACCTTCTCACTGAAATCTGAATCTTAAACATGTAGTTTAGCTTCTACACTTTCATTCCCTGGTACAAAGAGGGCAGTGAACTCTTTTCTGAATCACTGAAAACAGCCATTTAAATTGCTTTCACATTTGTTGATCATTTATCATGAGTATTTTTTAAAATCTGATATTTGATAGAAAGTTATCATTTTGACCAGGACTTCATATAATTGATTCAGGCATCTTTCCTCAGTTAGCTGCTTGCAGGATTGAGGTTTCCAGTGGAAAATTTATGTCAGCATTAACATCTAGCTTATTATTGCTGAAGCAGGTGGCATAATATTCATGGAATACTTGCTACAAATTGTGCAATATTTTTGAAGGAGTTACTAGGCTACTATTTATGGCATTATTTCATAGCTTACAGTGTTTCTCAAGTAGCTTGTGAACATATTTTCCAAATTATTTGGTGATTTTTTTCAATGTTTTTCCTAATAAAATATTTCATTTTTTTCATTACAGTTCCAGGTGTCATCCAAAGATCCATATCATGCTATAAGTGGCACCTGTATAACATTACTGACTCCACTTGGATTGCACAGGGATAATGGAGGGCACCATATTGCCTAATATGTCACAATAATATTGTTAAGTATTGAGAAAAAAACAGCGATTTTTCAAAATTATGCATGAGGCCTTATCCCCATCCACAGCTCTTTTATCTGTCCTGGCATCGTTAGTGTTATGATCCTCATCCCACCAAGTGAAGGGACTCACTAAGCTATACCAGCAGAAGCCATCTTTATAGCAATAGAACTGTGTCCTAACTGGGGCTGTCCCAGTACAGCCATTCCATGAAAAATGTACAGTTATATGGGTGCGAAGTTACAATTCAAGATATAGTTAACAATGTTAATGGCTCAGAAGATGGCACATTACTATTCTTCAGCCTGGAGAGACCATCCAAGGTAATCAGATACTTTTTAAAGCTGCTAATGGAGAAGATACACTTGGATGCATTTTTAAGGATCTGGAGATAACTTGGGTGGGGTGGGGTGGGAGGGGCGTGTCTTGCTATCAGTGATATTTAAGGACCACATGTATGTGCTTTTCTCCTGGTTTGTTCATTTTGTTAATTCCACCCTTGTCAGGAGCTAATATGGGGCTTCATTCTGTACAAATGTTATAGCAAGAGAAAGAGATGTTCATGCATATTATATACTGGTTAGCAGAATTTCAGCCAGGTGGCTACATGTTGTTAGTATCACTAAAAGAGGACAGAACTCTAATACCCTTTCTAAACATAACCCTTCCATTAAACTAGCTACGGAGAATTTGTAGCACTGACTTCAGTCAGTGGGACTCCAGGTGAGTATAAGGGTCTGGCCATCAGGATTAATTGTTGGAATATCAGATAAATAGTGGACTACTTCACTTTTTCATTTAGGCTGAAATAACTCATTGTTGATAACAGAGAATCATAGACATATAGGACTGGAAGGAATCTCAACAGCTTGTCTAGTGCACTCACTTGCACCAAGGCTGAACTAAGTTTTATATAGACCATCCCTGACAGGTGTTTGTCTAAACTATTCTTTAAAACCTCCAATGATGGAGCATCTACAACCACTTTAGGTAATTTGTTCCAGTCCTTAACTACCCTTACACTTAGGAAATTTTTCCTAGTATCTAACTTAAATCTCCCTTGCTGCAAATTAAACTCGTTACTTGTTGTTCCATCCTCAGTGGTTAAACAGAATTTATCACCCTTTTCTTTCTGAAACCTTTGTACCTACATGAAGACTATTATCATGTCCCCATTCAATCTTCTGTTCTCTAGACTAAAACTATGCACTTTTCTACTCTTTCCTCATAAGTCATGTTTTCTAGACCTTTAATCATTTTTGTGGCTCTCTTCTGGACTTTTTCCAACTTATCCACCTCTTTTCTGAAGTGTGATGCCAAGAGCTGGACCTAGTACTCCTGTTCAGGCCTTATCAGTACTCAGTAGAGTGAAAGAATTACTTCTGGTGGCTTGCTAACAACACTCTTGCTAACAGATCGCAGAATGAGGCTCACTTTTTTTGCAACAATAGTAAATTGATGGCTCATATTTAGTTTATGATCCTCTGTAATCCCCAAATCCTTTTCTGCAGTACTCCTTTCAGACAGTCATTTACCTTTTTGTATTGGTACAATTGATTTTTTCCTTCCTAAGCGTAGTACTTCACCTTTGTCCTTATTGAATTCAATCCTATTTATATCATACCATTTCTCCAGTTTATCAAGATCATTTTGAATTCTAATCTTGCCATCCAAAACTCTTGCAATGCCTCCCAGCTCAGTATGGTCCACATAACACACTCTCTATGGCTATGTCTACACTTGGCCAAATAAGTCGACTTTACTAAGTCGACTTAGCATGTCAACACTCAAAAATTAAGTCGACTTAAAGGGAACCCTGCCAAATTGGCTTAGAGCGTCCACACTGGACACCTAAGTCGACTTCTAAGGGCTAGGTGGACCTGGGACTGGTCCACGGTGGTGGGTGGGCACCCCTTGCCAAGTGCCAGGGGGTCAACATTTGCCCCTTTGTACCTGGGTACAATGGGGGCTGAGCAGGACAAGGACACTGGCAGGGCATAGAAGCAGGGTGGGCAGGGCACTGTCCTGCTCTGTGGTGGGCACACCAGGCTCTGCCTTTGCCAGCAACCCTGGCAGGGAGGGCAGTGGGGGAGCCCTGGAGCCCTTTAAGTTGACTTAAAGTCGATTTAGGGCTAATCTGCGTCTACACTGGCTAACTCGACTTTATGAAGTCGACTTAGCTAGTAAAGTGGACTTTAAACCAGGTTTTATAAAGTCAATTTTAATTTTCCTTACATTGACTTAAGATCTGCTTAAGTCGACTTAAGGAAAATGTAGTGTAGACCAGGGGTGTTGCTGGATAGCAAAAAGATCCAGGGCTGTGGCCCCCAGCCCACCCCCTGTTAGCCCCACCCCCAGCTAGGCCACACACCTAGACCCCACAGGACTCTTTTTTTCTCCCCAAGATGGCAGTATCATTAGAAAGAAAGAATAAGCAAATGAACACACTTAAAATTTTGCATTATAAATCAGTAGTTCCCAACCTTTTTGGTTGAGGGACCAAAATAGATTTTAAAACCATGAAGGGCCACCAGTTTATTTAATTAAAAGTTAAAAATTAATTAATTTAATTAAAATGATTGTAATTACAATTGATTGGGTTTATTTTAATTAATTGAATTTGAATTACTTTTAATTGAAATTTAATTTTAAAAAGGTTTTTTTAAAACTTTTTTTAAAGGTTTTTAATTAAAATTAATTTTTAAAGGTTGGGTTTTTTTAAAAAGGAAAAAAAAAAAGGAAGGAGAAGAAAAGGAAAGAAAGAAGAGAAAGTAAGGGCTGCTTGCATCCCCAAGCTCGGAGGGGAGGCGAGCAGCCATAGCCTGGTTCCCATCTGCATGCTGGGACCAGGCAGGAGGTGAGCTGGCCGGGCCCCCCAGGGGAACCCACCCCACACCTCCAGTCCCTTTTAGAAACCCTGAACCTGAGTCCTCTCTGGCCCGGGCACTCTCCAGACTCCCCGATCTCCGTTGCCCAGCAGCTCCCTGCCTCCAGCTCACCAGCTGCAATGCCTCGACCCTCCCGGTCACCACCGGCTCCCGTTCCCTGACCCCCCAGTTCCCCATTAGCTTCCCAGCGCGCCCAGTCTCCATTCCCCAACCCCCCAGTTTCCCATCGGCTCCCGGCCCTCCAGTTTCCCATTGGCTCCCCAGCCCCCATTCCCCAACCCCCCAGTTTCCCATTGGCTTCCCGGCTTGCCCATCCCCCATCAGCTCCCCGGACCACCCAGCCTTCCCAGTCCCAGCTCCCCAGCACTCACCCGCCCGGCCCCCAAGCTTACATGGCCAGAAAGCTGTAGGGGCATCCAGTGTTGGGCTGGCCAGGAGGCCGCTCCCACCCTGAACTTGCTCTTTCGGAGCATGCTCAGGGCGGGAGATTTGAAAACTCCCCAGCCTGGCTGGCAGCTGCTGCTCCCAGCTGAGCAGCAGCCTGCCTGCAGGGCAGAGCGGAACATGCATTCCGCCAGAGTTTTCTGGGTTCCTGGGCCCTGGAATAGATTCAGAGCTCAGGCTTTTCTACCTGGGGCCAGCACCCTGCCAGCCTGATGACAACGATTCCTCTGGTGTAGACACAGATTAAATTAAGTGTAGATTTGTAAGTGTAGACGCACCCTATGTTATTATACAAAATACTAACAACAGAACAGGACACAGGACAAAATCCCTGCAAGACTCCATTTGAAATGGCCATCTACCTTGACCATTAACCAATAATAACTACTCTCTGAGTCTGGTTTCCAGCTGACTGTGCACACACATTATCATAGGTTTGTCTAGGATATATACCCCTAGTTTGTGTGTGAGACGATCATGTAAGACAGTATCAAAAGCCTTACTGAAGTCAAGATATATCACAGCTACTGCTTCACCTATCTACATGGCTTGTTACCTTGTCAGATAGAAATATGAGGTTGTTTGATATGATTTGTTCCTGACAAATCAGTGTTGACTGTTACTTGTGACCTTATTATCTTCTACATCCTTAAAAATTGACTGTTTAATTATTTACTCCATTATCTCTCTGAATACTGAAGTTAAACTGATTAATGTATAATTCTCTGGCTTGTCTTTATTCCTCTTTTTAAAAATAGGTACCATATTTCCCCTTTTCTAGTCCTCTAGGACCTCTCCTCTCCTCCATATACATCCATTTATCTACGTATGTACCAGAGCTTTCTGGATACAATGGGCTGAATTCTAGTGTCCTTTCACAAAATAAATTGAGCAAATGACATCTGATATAGTCATCAGGCTTAGAAGACATTAAATGACACTGATGTGGCTAAGTTGATGACATGCTGCATACAGAGTAAAATACATTCTGAACATGAGACACTACAATCAAACCTTAGCACAGGACAATCACAGAGTTGAACGTAACCCACTCATATTTTCTACACCAAAGTAAAAATCTGGAGACAGTTCTAGACATTTTGATTCTGATCATTCACCCATCCCCCAGGCATCAGGGTGCATTACTAATTTATTACATTCCAAAGGGGTTTTCTCCCACCAAAGCTCATGCGATTAATAAATCTGTTAGTCTTTAAAAGTGCCACAAGACTCTGTTGTCTAATTTATTACAGTGCACACTAATAGCTAGATTCAGCCCTGTACTGCTGTTCAGGCTGCACAGGTGCCAAGCTGAGGCAGCCTGAATGAACCTCATTGATTTCACGATTCTGCAACAGTTAGCACAGCCGGCTATGGCAGCCCGCCATGCTGGCCTAAACTGTAATGTACCTGACCTCTGTGAACCTTTCACACTCAGGGAATGCCTGGAACATAGGGATGCCCTGGTCATGTCTAACCCGCTTGATCCTAGTGATCATGGACAATGAGGATCCTGCGGGGGAGGGGAGGGACACCATCCAGAATGCCTGATGCACCACAAATATCCCAAGGCAGCTTTCCAGAGCCTAGTGTAAACAGCATGAAGTGGACACAGCCCAGAGGGGAATTCCTGCCCTGCCCTGCCCCATTTTGTAGGCAATGATTGTTTTGTTGTTGTTAAATACCTGCTGTGGAGAAGGGGATTATTGAGGGAAGGCATCCAAGCTTAATTCTGAAGGAACAGACTCCCTTGATCATTCTTCTCACTAGTATCATGTTCCAAAAGGGTAGCCATGTTAGTCCAGTTCAGCTAAACAAACAAGTGCCACAGGACTCCTTGTTTATTTTAGTATCATGTTGACATTGTGCTATTTGAGAGGCCCACTGAAATCAATGTGGTGGGTGTTTAAAGCTCAGTGGGACAGTATAGACCACCACTTCCATTCACAGGCAAACTAGCCCTTCTCTTCAGAAAAGAGTCAGCTCAAGGAACAGCAACAGAAAGCACAGTTAATCATGCAGGATCTAGAAACGTGGCAAACTCTGCATGCAGCCGTTCTCCATTAGCAAAGGGGTCTCAGCACAGAAGGAGGAATTAGCCCTTTGAGGAGAACTTCTACCAACAAAAAAATGCTTCTGATGCTTGTAAGGCACTTCTGCTATCAGTACAAATGTCAACTACAGTAAATGAGCAATGCAAACAGGTATTTCTCCTGCTGTGCTGAATGCCATCAGTTCATTCATATTCCTAGTGGACTAAGATTATATCATTTGAGATTTAGATATTACAAAAAATGGAAGATTGAAATGGGAATCCAGTTTGGGCAAGAGGGCATTTATGTATAAGGAAAAACAATGAGAGTCCTGGGCACCTGATAAACTAACAGATGTCTTCAGACATAAGCTTTCGTGGACTATAACCCACTTTGTCAGATGCAGGCGGGTTAGAGCCCACAAAAGCTTATACCCAAAGACATCTGTTAGTCTATAAGGTGCCACAGGACTCTCGTTGTTTTTGCTGTACACAGACTAACATGGCTACCCCTCTGGAAATGTGTATAAGGAGCAAGTTATGTCTATCTTCTTCAGCTTACACTTAGGAAAACTGGATACTGTGGTACTAGTATAATAGATTAATGTAATCTCAGTCCTTCTTGTTATCTTCAATGAGAGTTTGCATGAATAACATCTGGCTAAAAACTGACTAAAGATTTGACTTCGAATATAAAAGTCACAATGAATCAGATACCAACTGGATTCCTAGAATAAAAGTACTATCATCTGTCCATAGAACTGTGAGGTATTCTGGTGCAGAGCTCTCTCAATCTCTCCTGTTGAAGCTCCACTTTGTATGAATAAATAAATAATAACTGGAACAGGAACTCAGGTTTCCCACATCCCAGCTGAGTGTCTTAACCATTAGGCCATACAGTCACTCTCACTCTTTTGATGAGCTTATGAATATTTAATTTTATTTCTTGAGGTGGTAGACATGGGTTCAAATCCCTGTTCCAAACCAGACTGTGGGGAGATTTGAACCTGGGCTCCTACATCCTGAGTGAGGACTCTAATCAGGGGGCTAACCATTAAAAGCGAGATAATACCATCACCATACTTTTTTTTTGCAAACACCAGAAGAAGGTTTACAGCTATGAATCCCAAGTGGAGCTAGGTCTCCTCAAGACCCACTCTTAGATGCCTTAAACCCTGTCCTCAGCATTTCCTTTTGGCTAACAGGTGGTTCCATGTGGCTGGCTTTTGTGGTTTTCATTCTTGGGCATCTAACTCTCCTCAGGTATTGCAAAGGGAGTCAGGGTACCTAACTTGAGACTTTGGATTCTATTAGGTGATAGGGTGCTAAAGTTAGGCATTAAAAAAATGATCCCATATCTTCTCTGTAGAATTAGCCTTTAGTACTCTTTGGGCAGTAAATAAATAAGTAATAATAATACAGTATAGAACATCAGATTTTGAAGCATGAGGAATGACAAAATATATTGTATGTAATTTACAATTAAGATCCAGTTTTTAAGACTTTCCAAAATCCTCTCCAGAAAATATTTTTATGTAGCTGCTCTTTGGAACTTTTGGAAGTGTTTTACTAGTGAGAGCAATTACAAACTGAAGGCCACAACACAAAAGCCTGGTCCTTTAACTAAACTAATTGACTTAGTGTTTTGACAACACACTTAGGCTGCATCTATACTGCTAAATTAAGTCAACTTAAGCTTGCTTAAGTCGACTTAATTTACCCTGCGTCTACACTACAGTTTCCTTAAGTCGACTTAAGCAGCTTGCTTAAGTCGACTTTATAACACCACCTTCCTATTAGACCTAAGGCTTAAGTCGACTCCCTAGAGTCGACTTAAGCCAGTGTAGATGTGGGATAGCCCTAAGTCGACTTAGAGCTACCCCAGGGCTACACCAATGCCCTCCCTGCCGGGGGGGGGGGCACAGGGGGAGCCTGGCATGCCCCCCCACAGGGCAGGTCAGATCCCTGCCCACCCTGCCCCTATTCCCTGCCAGGGTCCCTGTCCCCCTTTGCCCCATTGTATCTAGGTACAATGGGACAAAGGCTGAGCCCCCTGACATGGGGCAAGGGGTGCCCCCCCACCCCCGTGGTCCTCCCCTAGGTCCCCCTAAGCCCCTAGAAGTCAACCTAGGTATCCAGTGTGGACGTTCTAGGTCGATTTTCTAAGTTCCCCTTTAAGTCGACTTTAATTTCAAGTGTAGACACACTAAGTCGACTTAAATTAACCAGTGTAGTCATAGCCTTACTGCCCATCCCAACCCCTCTTTTTATTATGTTTTCTATTTTAATACTGTAAGATTGAACTAACTTCTAAAAAAAACATTTCAGTTACCTAATATTTGTTAGTCCTTCTCCACCAGGTTAACGACTGGCTGGAACAGCAGCATGGCCAGGAATGCTTACTGCTTTGGGCAGCTGCTAATTGGGTTGTTATTAGAGGGAAAGAAATGGAGAAAATTATTGCTACTACAAGCCAAACAGTGTAAAGGAAAGAAAATGATATAAATATAGAACAGCTACGCTAGGGAAATTATGGATCTTAAAGCTCTATTTTTCTAAAAGATCCCTTGGGACTTCGTGCATGCACTGAAAATAAAATAGACCAGAAATCTAACAGATTTTATTGTATTTTTTGTATTATTTGGGAAAAAAGTGTTTTCTTTTTCTAAGCCAAAACCCAGAAAGATTTAGGATTTATGCCCCAGTCTTGCAAATGCCCCCATATGGCCAGACCCCGTGCATAGTCCTTTGCAGGACCAGGGCCTAAATTTGTGTTGAAAATTAAACTTTATGAACACACACACACATACGTGCACACTTCACAGATGATGTTTCAAATGTATTATTTCTATACACGAGCTATTGTGGATGTTTTAATTTAGTCAAGGAATAGTTGTGGAAAAGCCTCCATGCAGCTTACTTTATTATTGCTGAACCAACATGATGCCAGAGTCTTAGCCTGAGATCCAGTCTTGAAACTTCTTGAATGTAGGCAGGCTGCCTATTGGCATGGGACCTTGTTAACTACAGCAGGGCTCGGAGAGAGTGCAGCAGTCTACAGCAATTTGTTGCATATGAGGATCAGGGGCTTTGATTGTAAGTAGGGTCTGTCTTTTTGTTATGTTTGTATACAGCGCTTAGCACAATAAGGTGCCTAGGCAGCATGCCAACACAAAAAACATCATAGAACATTCCATGGGTCATTGCAGAGGAATCTAATCTGCTACATGTTTGTACCAGTAGCAGTCTTCTCACAGTGTAGGAGCTGTGCATATATAGTAGTGGCAACTTTTCCCTCATCAGATTCCTTAGCTTTTGCTGTGATGATGGTGAGACAGAGCTTGACGCATTCTCTAAAATTGCCATAAAACTGTGGATGGATCAACCGGGTTCATCTGAGAACCAACCTGAAACTTCATCCAGCAGTGGAAAAATCCTGAACTCTCATGGCTCACAAGAGTTCCATTAGCTGCATCTATATCACATTGCACGCAGATTCCTAGCAACTTCCAAAAACTAAGCAGAGTTGAGCCAGGGTAGTCTCTAGGGAGAACATAGGTGTTGCAGCAAGTGGTGCTGGCAGCTCAGCAGGTGACACTTTTCCCTTTAAGTCTGTATTGAATCAATGTTGCAGCAGAATGCTCTGAAGCAGCGGGCCCATGGAGATGCTCTCCTATGACTGAGGCACAGGGCTGGGACTAAGAAGATCAGAGTAAAGTACCTTGGGTAAATCACTTAGGCTATGTCTACACTTGCTAAAATTAGTTCGAATTAGTTAGTTCAAACTAAACTAATTCAAACTAATTTTAGTTAGTTCGAATTAGCTTAATTCGAATTAGAAAAAGTTCGAACTAAGCAAGGGCCATTCATGGCCCTTGCTTAGTTCGAATTAGCAATCCCCATTCATTTCAATGGCCAGTTAGTTTGAACTAAGAAATTAGTTTGAATTAACATGGCCACATTGACTAATTCAAACTAGTTAGTTCAAATTAAAGCCTTACTTCTGAAGTCCTATTCGAACTTATTAGTTCGAATTAAGGAAGCCCTTAATTCAAACTAACTAAAGCCTAGTGTAGCCATGGCTTTAGTTAGTTCGAATTAAGCCTCCTTCATTTGAACTAACTTGCCAGTGTAGACATAGCCTTACAGCCAGATTTTCAAAAGTGGCGACAGCCTTTGAGTGCCTTGAGTTTTGTGCATCCGGCTAGAGCCTCACTGAGCACCCATTGCTCCCATAGTAATCACAGGAGCTGCGTGGAATCAATGGGTGCGTCTACACTGGCAACTTAGGTCGACTTAAGGGTGCTTAAGTCAACTGACACAAAGCCGCGTCCATACTGGGCTTTTATTAAGTAAACTTAAGCGCTTCCTTAAGTCGACTTAATAACGGCTCAAGTTGACTTAATAACACCACCTCTGATGGTCTACTTAAGCCTTAAGTCAGCTGCTTAAGTCGACTTAAAGCCAGTGTGGATGGTTATGTCTACTGTTAAGTCGACTTAACAAGGTCGACTTAAGTCGACTTAAAGTGTAGTCACTCTGTTAAGTCAACTTAACTTTACAAGTGTAGACATAGCCAATGAGAGCAGGGGTGCTCAGCACCTCTGAAAGTCAAGCATAAGCCCTCCCTCCCCCGAGACTAGTTACCTCTTCATCTCCTTGGGACTCATTTTCTCCACCTGCATAGTGGGGATGGTATTATACTCAGAACATCGAAGTGAGGCAGGTTAAGTTAATGAGTGCATACAAGGTGCTGAACACCTGTGTCCACAGCTCACTTAAAACTTGGAGAAACAATAAAAATAAATAAGTGATCAACGTGGCTGCCCTCAGCCCACTCATGCTAAGTGCTTCTGTAGAGTGCTGTGTTCACCATCGATGAAATTCACATGCACAAATATACTGCATACCCCACACACAGGAGTTTGTGGCCACCGCATCTGTGCAATCACAGGCACACTGTCAATGCCACGGGTCCTCCCCAGGCTTCCCAAACTCCACTCCTCCTCCCCCAAGATGACTTGTCTGGGAGCCCAACATTGTCATCTGCAGAGGGTCGTGTGGACTCCCTAGTGCTTGCCCATCCATCTGCCCCCACCTGTGTGCAGCAGACTTGAGCAGTTTTGCTGTGTGTGTGAGGGCTGTCCAAGGTCCCTTCTCTGAGGTGTGACTTTTACCTCAGATAAACTATTTCTAGAGGGACTACATAACAAAGGGTGTGTCTACAGTGGCGGCTTAGGTCAACCTAAGAACGCTTAAGTTGACCTACAGAACTCTGCATCCACACTGGGCACTTGTTAAGTCAACTTAAGAGCTTCCTTAAGTCGACTGAATAACACCAACTCTGAAGGTCAACTTAAGGCTTAAGTCAACCTTATTAAGTCAACTTAAGTTGACTTAAAGCCAGCGTAGATGGATATGTCTACACTGCAGACTCTGTTACAGATATAACAAGGTCAACTTAAGTCGACTTTAAGTGTAGATGCTTCGTTAAGTCGACTTAACAAGGTTGACTTAACAAGTGTAGACAACCATTGTGAGAGAGAAAAGGCTGTGCTCTGCATCATAGCAACTTCACAGGAACCCCTAGAGTCTTTAAATTAAACCACTGCACTAAACTGTTTTTTGCCACATCTCTCTCCCCAGGCTCTCACCATTCCAAAAAAAAAAAAAAAAAGGGCAGAACAGTTTTCTACAAATTCACACAAGGAAGAACCTACCCTAATTAACAGTAATCTTGTACAGATTGCATTCTTCTTCAAGATCCAAAGACTAGCAGGGGACTGGGGCAGGGCAGAAAAGGAGATTATTAAAACTTTAATAACATAAGCCTTTGACCCGTCCCAAATTCTTTCCCATTTTCCCACATCTCTAACGCAGCTGCCTGTATTTTAAAACCATGCCAGCTACACGAACTTCTCGTTTACACTTTTATATCTTTCAAAGAACAGCATCTTCAAAAAATGACAGGAAGCATCATGCTTTTCATCTACAAAGCAACAGGAAATGGCTAAAATGAAAAATTCTTCCCAAATAATCTTTATTCCTTATACAACTTAAACCATTCCCAAAGGCACAAGCAATGCTAGAAATACTGTATTACAGTATAGTAGAGCGATCGCCAGAATCACCTCCCACCCATATTATAACAAAGCTGGAAAAAGAAAGCATCAAAATGGATGTTAAGTTTGGAAAACCCACCATAGTCTACTGAAAGGCAAGTGAGAATGGCAGCTACCTCAGCCCATTAATAACACTTCTATATTTTACTAAAAATGAGAAGGAAAGATCTTCCTTTGCCATGGAAAGAATTGACATTGGGATCCTACGCTGTTCTGGCCAGTAGTCAAGCTCATGTAGTCCCAATGGACCTAGCTTTTAAAATCATGTGGTTATCAAAGTTATAACTTACCATGTATTTTCAGTGCTCCAAGAAAAATTCAAGGGTCCAGATCTCCACAGAGGCTGTAAATCAAAGTAGATCCATTCACTCCAACAAAATTGTGCCAATTTACACTGCTGAGGATCTAGCTCCCAGTGTTTACAAGGACAATGCAGTTTCATAGGATCTTAGAAGATTAGAATTGGAAGGGATCTCAGGAGGCCATCTAGTCCAATCCCTGCTCAAAGTGGGACCAACCCTTACCAAAGCAGACCAGCCAGTGCTTTGTCAAGCCAGGCCTTAAAACCTCTAAGGATGGAGATTTCACCTGAGCTAACCTATTCCAATGCTTCACAGCCCTTCCAGTGAAAAAGATTTTTACTAATATCCAACCTAGACCACCCCCATTGCAACTTGAGATCATTCATCCTACTTCTGTCATCCATCACCAATGAGAGCTGCCTACTGCCGTCCTCCCTGGAGCCCTCTTCTGGTAGATAAAGGCTGCTATCAAATCTCTCCTCATTCTTTTCTTCTAAAGACAATCCTAGTTTCTTCAGCCTTTCCTCATAAATGTTATGCTCCAGCCCCCTAATCATTTCTGTTGCCCTCCACTGGACTCTCTCCAATTTGTCCACATCCTGTCTGTGATGAGGGGCCCAAAACTAGACACAGCACTCCAGATGTGGCCTCATCAGTGCCGAATAGAGGGGAATAATCTCATCACTCGATCTACTGCCAATGCTCCCACTAATGCAGTCCAATATGTTGTTACCATTATTAGCAATAAGGGCACTCGGTAGAATCATATTTAGCCTCTTGTCTACTGTAACCCCCAGGTTCTTTTCTACAGAATTGCTGCCTAGCCAACTCGTCCCCAGTCTGTAGCAGTGCATGAGATTCTTCCATCCTAATTGCAGTACTCTGCACTTGTCCTTGTTGAAACTCATCAGATTTCTTTCAGCCCAATCCTCCAGTTTTCTAGGTCACACTGTATCCTATTCCTATCCTTCAGGGCAGTGGTTCTCACATAGTGGTAAGTATATCGCAGAGAGCTGGGGAGATGGCTGGATTTGGCATGGGAGGTGGGCTGGTGTGTCCTGTAGGGTCACAATATGCCGCCAAGTGTGTTGCAACCCACAAAAGGTTGAGAACCACTGCTCCAGAGTATCTACCACTCCCCTACCCCCCTTAGTGTCATCTGCAAACTTGCTGAGGGTGCAATCCACCCCATCCTTCAGATCATTAATGAAGATGTAGAACAAAACCAGTCCCAGCACCAACCCATTACCAGCTGCCAGCTAGACTGTGAGTCATTGATCACTACCTGTTGAGCCTGATGACCTAGCCAGTTTTCCTACCCATTTTATAATCCATTCATCCAACCCATACTTCTTTAACTTACTGTTAACTTGCTACTGAGAATACTGTGGGAGACCATATCAAAAGCTTTGCTAACGTCAAGGTATATTTCATCCACCACTTTCCCCACATCCACAGAGCCAGTCATTTTATCATAGAAAGCAATCAGGTTGGTCAGGCATGAGTAACTTACTCTTGATGAAGTTTAGGTAGATTTTAGATAAGACAACAGAAATCAGACAGAGGAAAACACTTGTTTAATCTACCAAAGGAAAGCATAACTAGAGAGCTAGAAATTCCCCAAAGCCAGATTGCTGTATGAAGTAAAGGTTTCTTTTCTTCTGTTCCTTTTCCTTCCCCTCACCCCAGTTTCTTTTGTTGCTGAGAACACATACTCTGATCCAGCGTTTCTTACCTTGCACTCCCACTCCCCAATACAATTGGCTCTTTTCCCCCTTGTCTCTTTTTTGTTTTCTTGTTTAAAACATACCTGCTTCTGGTTGCTTTCCTGCATCAGAAGCTATTTGCTTTCTGGTGAAAGAAACCAATATGGAAGACAGTTTATTTGTAGAATAAGCCCTTCCCACAATATGCAAAACAAGGATAGAGGAGCAGAGATGAACATTCTATTTTCATACAGCTGTATAGACGTAGTGTGATTGCCCTGCCTCCCGTCCTCCAGTAGGGCGGGGGCAGACCGACCATCTCTAGCCCAGGGATGGGCGAGTCTCTATCAACAAACACTGGCCTGGCCCCAAATCGGGCGGCAGGCAGCAGTCTCTAGCCCAGGGACGGGCGAGTCTCTATAGACAAACACAGGCCTGGCCCCAGGCAGGGCGGGGCAGGCCACAGTCTCTCCACAATCAGTCTCATTATCAGGTTGAATTGCAGGGGGGGAGACGGTAGGAAGAAGCACCACTAACAAACCTCAGTGGCTATAGCAGGAAGGTTCCAAAACCCCGGGGAGGGATGCCTCTGGTGGGGCAGCGGGGTCCCACTGCAACACGCTGCCCCAGGTAGGGTCCACGCAGGTTGTTGCGCCGTGGACCAGGCCTTCCTTCCCTCTCCCTTTTCCCTGGGTACCTGAGTCCCCCCCTCCTAGGGGACTCCGGGGTAGTCTGCCGTGGGGAAGCTCCCGAAGCCGTCTATCTCGTCGGGGGGCAGCAAGGCAGGCAGGGTCTCTTCCAGGTCCTCAGCAGAGGGCAGCTCCTCTAGGTTGCAGGGACTGTCGGGAGGGTCCGGTCCGTAGGGCTCCGGGGCAGCGGGTGGTTCCCTGGGATCCTCAGCCAAAGGCAGCTCCTCCAGGTCACAGGATCCATCCAGTGGCTCCAGGCTCCCGGGCTCAGGGCCAGAGGCTTCGGGGCCTCCGGAGGCGGGGGCTCAAACTAGTCCCCGGAGGCAGGCGCCTCCCCAGCCAGCCGGGGTGCGTGCCAAAGGGGGCGGTCCTCAGGGCCCCAGGCAGTGGGAAGCCGGGGCCAAGCCTCTGCAGGTGTTGGGCCGGGCGGCTGGCCCCGGAGCAGTGAAGCGCGGTGCTTCCCTGCCGCTGGCTGGGCCCTGACTGAGGGAGAGGGCCGCCTTCTTATACTGCTAAGCCGGGTCCCGCCCCCTGGCTTCCTGTCAGCCCAGATTGGTGGACCCGGCTTATCCCCTTTGACGGGGGTTGGCCCGGTGCTCCCGCCTATCTCCATAGGCGGCCATGTTCCCTGGCCCTTGCTCTGTCCCTTACACATAGCCATCGGCTTGATAGCAGATAGTTTCGGCTAGTCTTTGAAGAAGAGAGTAGCTGGGAGCTAGGTCTGCTCACAGCCATTTTTTTCTTGCTTATACTTAATATCAAACTACAAAGGTGTAGAAGCAGTATTGATGTTTCCATTTTCCACTCCCCATAACATGGCACAGTGTGACAGAGAGGCCTTGTCTATGCACGGAGTGTATATTGGTTTAAATTAAATTGGTAAATTCACAAGTACAAGCTAAACCAATATAAGTTAAGTTTAGATCAATTTGCGAGTGTCCACACAAAAAGTTGTATCAGTTTAACTAAGTCACTTTAGAATTTGGCTGTTAATTAAAATGGTGCAGTTTTTGCGTAGAGCAGCCCTTTCAGAGAGCAACATTTCTTATGTGTTCAGAAATCTACTTTTTAAATGCTCCTCTAACAATGTTTGGCTGAAGGGTAGCCTCAGTTCCACTAAGCTACTGTCCCTCTCAGTTTACATTTTTGGTGACCAGTTTGAAATTTTCTCTGACAGGAGGGCTAAACCCAAACCACAGCAGAATATAAACCATCATCCCCTCTCACATTCAGGTACCGTCCAGGATTAGTAGAGATAGAGGATTTACAGATTCCTCTCTAGTTGCCATAGTGCCTGCATCAAGCATACATATTATTACACCCTTTACTTTTTGTTGTTGTTTTAGCTCATAAGGGGTACTAACAAACTTGGCCTCATTTTCATGGTATGAAAAGATTCCTTTACAGACCATGTATCCTGCAATGAAACTGGTAACACTGTCTTGACAAGCTAACATGCACGTAAACCGAACTGGATTTGTTAAGGCTAATCAACAAACAGGATCCCAAGGAGTGAAAAGGAACACATTTGTGTTTGCCATACAACTATATTAGGATCCAGGCTAATTGCTTTTAACACCTCCAGATTAATTAATGGTAATTTAATCTGATCTTCACCTCCCTAGTGATCAATCTTCAGTTAAGTATCTCTCTGCAAGTCAAAGAAATAAAATTAAATCCTTTCAAATTGTTTTCCAGACATTAGCAGGTAAATTATAAGTGTCAATGATAAGAAAACATACTTCTGTAGTATGCCCCTCCAGTTAACTTTAGCACGCTCAAGCTAATAAATGCATTTGGTTAAGGACACTGTGGGGAAAAAAGGCTATGTGTAAATTTACTATGTTATTCCTGGTATCCTTAGGCTTTTATTAGAGGACTGTATGTGTACCAGCAACATTACTTGCAGTAGATTGTAATGGGGTATGTCAAAAAAGTTAAGAATTCTACATCCAGGTAATAACGGTGTGGTTAGTACAGCTCATGACTCCTTTATGTTTTTAGGTTTTAGACCAATGGCAGTGAAACCTTTACAGCTCAAATCCCAAAAGGCCAGTGAGATCATTAGGGCACCAGCTTTAATGGGAACTCTATTATTGACTTTCTAATAACTATTTTTCAATGCCATTTCCAGTTCTGCCCACTCTCCCTCCTCCACCTCAGTCCTATCTGCCCTGACCTCGCCAACAGAGCCTTGTTTTAAAAGTCTAAATATACTTCCAAGTTGAAACATCAAGTATCTCTCTCACACCTTCTCCATCCTGCAGATGGAACTAGTTTAAATATCAGTTGTCAACTAAAGCCATGCCTGACAACAATTTTTCTATCAGAAAGGTGGCACAGTTTGAGATGAAGCATAGCCCTGTCTCTAGGTACTGACTAAGAAGAGCTGGGTTCAATTCCACTCTCTACACATGCTTCCTCCTGGATCGAGTCATTTTGGGTGCGTCTACACTGGCAATATAGGTCAATTTAAGGACGCTTAAGTCTACCTACACAAAGTCACGTCCACACGGGGCTTTTATTAAGTCAACTTAAGCGCTTCTTTAAGTTGACTTAATAACAGCTGAAGTCGACTTAATAACACCACCTCTGAAGGTCAACTTAAGCCTTAAGTCAACTTCTTAAGTTGACTTAAAGCCAGCGCGGATGGGGAATAGCACTAGGTCGACCTTATTAAGTCAACTTAAAACCAGTTTGGACGGCTATGTCTACTGTTAAGTCAACTTAATAAGGTCGACTTAAATCGACTTAAAGTGTGGCCACTCTGTTAAATCGACTTAACAAGGTTGACTTTAAGTCGACTTAAAGTTGACCTGGTTAAGTCGACTTAACAGAGTCGACTTAACTTTACAAGTGTAGACATAGCCTTTGTGACTATATTCCTCATATGATAGTAGTGCTAACTTGGAGTGTTATGAAGCTAAATACACTAAAGACTATAAGGTGCTCTGGTGACTGGGGCCATGTGTGTACTAAAGACAGATAGTTCCCCTAGCTGGTGTGCAGGAAGAATTTTTAACATCCATACTTTAGGCTATAAGAACTCCCTTGCTCAGGAGGTAGCTCATGTGAGTATATGTATGTGTGAAGTGGCCTTAGCTATCCAGGTTTTTATATCATTGCCCATCACTGTAGTGCTGGAACAATTAGAATGGTGGTGCACAGAGAAGACAAGAGCTACAATGCAGCCATCCCTAAAACGAGAGCTCTGTAAGGTTAAATGGTAGAATCCAAGCATTTGGGATCTAAAGAACCATGGCTCTGATCCTGCGCCTTAAGGGTAAATATGTCTGACTGTGTCCAAAGCACATGGGTGTGTTACAGTAACATCATTATTTGCAGGGACGTGCATGGTACTAAAACTTTGACCACTTTTGAAGGAAAACCTTCTATGCTTCCGCCATGGCCCCAGGTCTGGAGGACTTGTGGCTCCAATGTGGACCCTGTGCCCCCCACTCCTACTCACTTCTACCTCAGGGTATCCAACGCTCCCTCTCCCCACTCACCTCAACTTCACAGTACCCTGTGCTCCCACTTCCTACTGACCCGTACCTCAAGGTACTCTGTGCTCTCCCCTCCACTGACCTACTTCAAACAGACCTCCAATACAAAACTCCCAAATGGAGTCAGATGGGTCTTAACACATGTCCCAGACTCCCATGCCCACGCTCTCCTTGTAACTGGAGGGTGAGAAGAAAACTAATCAACACCAGATTTGTATTGCTATCTTGAGTTAAAATATGTTTCTACTCATCTATGCAGAGAAATATAGGCAGTGACTGACAAATATTATGGTTATGTGTGAATTTATTTTTCATTTAAAATTTATTGAACATGTATAGAAATGATAATAGCCAGGACCATCCGTTCCTGGCAAGCAGCCACCATGGCTCTCAGGATATTAAAGTGAAGATACCCCTGTTTAAACAGAGTCCCTGTTGCTGGAGTATCTTTTTTTGCCATCCACAGTGGCCCTACATGTCATAGAGTAAATCTATTGCACTGGATGGGTGATTGCCAGCTTGGGTAGATGTACATGCTCTATCTTGGATTGAGATAGCATGCTAAAAATAGCAGTACAGGCTTGCTGACTGAATACAATCCTGTTCAGGATCTGAGGTGAATATCTGGGCAGCAAGCCCATGTTCCTATGGCTATGCTGACATTTTTAGTGCACTAGGTTGATCAAAGCTAGTGCACACACGTTGACCCATGCTGGAAATGACAGCTTCAGCGGCAGGGTAGACATATCCATAGCCATAGAGGGCTCCTTGCTGACTTTGATTCCTGGCACCCTCTCTATTAAAGTAGGCTGTATTCTCCTCACGTAAAATAAGTGAGATCTTTCCTCCTGGCATGACCTCGTACACTGGACTAAAGGCCACACAACTTATTTACCCTACGGTAAGTCTTGAAATGAGGGGTGCGAATAACAGTCCAAGATTTACTTTGCTCTAATCTGTCTTGGATTTGCTAATCTCCTCGTGGATTTGAATCCATGTTCGGTAGTTCACTGACTGCTGTTTTAAAGCAAAATCTTTTCCAAACCAGCTGTAATAATTACCCCCCCACTGAGCATGAGGAATCCCAGTTATAAATTCTCTGGCAATCACGCAAGAATATGTCTCCTAGAGAACTTTAGAGCATTTCTTTCAGAAGTTAACCTTATTAAATCATTTTTCAGCTGCCCCCAAATAAATACTGAACCTTTAAAATAACCCTTGCTTTTAAATGCTCCACTTTCCCATAAAAGTCAGCAGTTCTCTGGAGCCTGCAAGTCTCTCGAAGCTGTTTTGGTTAAACAATTTCTAATGTTCTCTCCTATTGAATTTGAAATGATGCAAGCCTTTGACAGTAAAACTGGAACTCAGGAAGAAAGTGCTGAGCCATCTCAGGCCTGCAAGTGAATCAAAGATTCCCAGAGATAGCCCAGGGAGCCATTTTGCATTTGCATACCACAGTACAGTTTGTTGTTACTCGATTTATGCAAAGAACTTCATGTACTACAACAACAGATGCTACAGTGAAGACGTCAGCAGTTTAGAACTCAGCTAGAAATGTTCACTTTGGGCTGAAACTGGTACGTAACTGTTCTAAGCAGTGCTTACACTGGTTTGAAAAAGGGCAAAGGGGGTCTATCATCACTCTCACATCTGCCCATACCCCTCCCCAGCAATTCATTCTGACTCTAACCCCTAAATCGATCTTGTCACCCCAGTCCCCCCATCAACTCTAGTCCCATCTGTTCTCCCCCTTCCTGTTGCTGGGCCTCACCTCTGATCCTGGCCTGGGGCGGGGAGGGGAGGAAACACCAGCAGGGTCCTCAATCCGCTCCCCAGAATGGCTGTTGCAGGATGTCAGCTCCTGAGGATAGCTCAGCCTGCTTCCCTGATTGCTCTTCCTCTGGAGGCAGGCAAGTGCAAAAAGCAGACAGTCAGAGAGGGTCTTCCTCCAGGCAGTATTAACCACATGCACCCCTCAGGGACAAGACTCACTTTTTAGACATCTGAATTCCCAGGGCTTAGAGCTGGTGCACTGTAAGCACCAGTTTAAGCTTGAGGTACTGGTAATAACTCAAGGAGACTTTCTAGGCTACTTGGTTAGATACAGCCCAATTCAGCAGTGACCAAAAACTATTACCCATTTGATGATAGCAGTACAGTGACCCATGTGAAATGAGTTGGTGACCTCAGGGCAGTTCCCAGAGGACAGGTATTCCTGTGACAAAAAACATCACAAATTCTGTCCTTGCAATCTCATCAAAAGGGGGCTAAAAGAGTAACCAAGAGAATGAACTACCCTCACCATTTTCCCAGAGGCAATTTGCTTCAAGTCAGCATTGAGACACGTTAGCAGTAGAGGAGAAAAGCTTGTACTACTGCCCTGGTGTTTCTGTTCTGTGGGTAATAAACAGGGGGTTTACACCTGCATCTAGAATACTGCATCAGATCTGGTCGCGCTCTCTCAAAAAAGATATTTTGGAATTGCAAAATGTACAGAAAGGGACAGCAAAAACTATTAGGCATATGGAAAAATTTTCATATGAGGAGAGATTAATAACACTGGGACTTTTCATCTTGGAAAACAGATGACTAAGGAGGGATATGATAGAACTCTATCAAATAATGATTGGTGTGAAGAATAAAGTGTGGAAATAAGAAAGCGCTGTTTACTTCCTCTCATAACACAAAAACTAGGGGTAATGAAATTAAATTAATAGACAGCAGGTTTAAAAGTAACAAAAGGAAGTATTTCTTCACACAATGCACAGTCAGCTTATGGTACTCTTTGCCAGAAGATGTTGTGAAGAGCAAGACTATATTAGGGTTCCAAAAAGAACTAAGATAAGTTCCTGGAGAATAGATCCATCAATGGCTATTAGCCAGGATGAGCAGGGGTGCAAAACAATGCTTTGAAGTACCCCTACACTCTGTTTGCCAGAAGCTGGGAATGCAAGACAGGGTATGGGTCATTTGTTTATTACCTCTTCTGTTCATTCCCTCTGAAACACCTGCCATTGGCCACTGTCAGAAAACAAGTTACTGGGCGAGATGAATCATTAATCTCCAGTGTTGCCATTCCTATGTTCTTATGTTCCTATCTCTGGAGTTATCAAACTAGGAGTTTTCACTAAAGACCCCATTTTCAAAGGTATGCAGGTGCCAAAAGTTGCAGGCAGGCATGCAAGGGGATATTCAAATGCACCTAGGTGACTAACTCTACAATTAATGGGATTTTGGCTTTTAGGCACCTATTTACATGCCTAAATTCCTTCGGAAATCTAGTCCTGCATTCTTCGATACCACAGTGATGGAAATTATGTGAGAAATGAGAATGGAATTTTGCCAGCATAAAATGCTTTTAAGAATGAACTAGAAAAGAAATGGTCTCTCCCTGGATGCATTTCTTTCATTCATTTTAACTGTTTCTATTTTGAAAATACCACAAAAGAAAGATAACCAATTTCAGACTATTTTTTCATGCTCCTGTAACTGCAAAATAATTTGGTGTTAAACATGTAATGATAAAATATGAACTCATTAGAAGGGCTGATTTATTGACCTGGGTGAGGAGGGAATCTTTCTCATCCAGATCAATAAATCATCCCTATTCTCTTAAAACCAACCCTACTATGAATTCCACATGGTTATTTCTCTACATCAGCTTCAATGGAGCTCTGTATGGGTGCCTGCTTCCCCTCCTCACCATATGAAGTTCTCAAAACAAAAAAAAAAGTCATTGTTTCCTATATACTTTCAGAGATCAAATCAGATCTTTCAGTCATGTTCTACAGATCCCCTCTCAAAGCGATGGCACCAATTAGACTAGTGATTCTTGAAACATAAAAAGGTTGCAACATTGTGGTTTGAGCACTTCCACAACAGCTTCTTTTCATAAGAGTTTTTACTATGGATCCATAATGTTCGAAGCCCACTGCCATTAACAGGCATTTACAGCACATGTGCTAACAGCTCCAAATGAATAATTAAGAATAATGAGCAAAATCTGTAGGCTGTAGGTTCTTTTTCTTTTAATAACACCATTAAAAACAGGAAATTAAATCTCTCACACACATAAAAA
The DNA here is from genome assembly GCA_007922175.1 of Pelusios castaneus. Lineage (NCBI taxonomy): Eukaryota > Metazoa > Chordata > Testudines > Pelomedusidae > Pelusios > Pelusios castaneus. The sequence goes on along the minus strand of ML685840.1, from coordinate 10,752,114 downwards.
AAATGAATTAAAATGAGATCAAGGCTTTGTCCTAAACCCACAAAAGCCAGGAAGAGGGTCATATCTGATGCTCCATTCTTAACTTACTATGTTGCACCAAATGACTATTACAGGGGATTTATAAACATTTACGGGTTTTACACGTTCTTTGTGCTGCAATACGTGGGCATAAAAGGGTGGATCCAGGGGGGTTGAGGGCTGGATTAAAGCCTGCTGCTGCAAGAAGATGGAAACTGTAAATGCCTTTGCGAGTGAGCCAAGCAGGGGTTCACCCTTGGGCAAAGACAGTTTTAATCTCTTTCAGGAGTTCCATAGGATCTCAGCCAACAGAGGCTGAAGCAGGAATGTGCTTCCCACTTCCCCCTGCTGCCCTGCCTTCCTCACATCCCTGGCCAGTATCACCATCTTTTAGGGCTCTGCCAGCCACTTACAGGCCATTCAGTGGGCCCCTTGTACTTCTGCAATCCCTCTCCACGTAGTGTTTCTACCACTGTAAACCTTCCACCAATGTTTGAACCACTGCCAATCTCTAGAGAGTCTAGCATGCGGTCTCTGCATTTCATCATTCTTTACTGTTTGATTGTAACTTTAAGCATGTCTGTACCATTTAATTAGAACAGATAATTTCTAAAACAAGCCACCGAATTCTATTCCTATGGAAACAACTGGGGTTGAAGACACTTGCACAGAACAACTTCATTACCGTACAAAGGTCCATTTAATTACTAACAGTTTCATACTATCTAATTCATGACAGGTTTGTGAACACCTTGCTGTTGTGGGTAACACCTTTTGCTTGATTTTGACTGGGTAAGTTTTAGGGTAAGTCTACACTACAAAATTAAGTCAACCTAAGTTATGTCAATGTATAGCTATGGCAGTAATCGAATCCGTTTACACGACCACACTACACTCTTTGGGTATGTCTAGACTTGCACCTTAAGTCAACTTAACAACGCTTAAGTCGAACTATAGAACGCTGTGTCCACACTGGGCACTTCCTTAAATCGACTTAAGCGCTTCCTTAAGTCAACTTAATAACTCCACCTCTGAAGGTCGACAATGCCTAAGTCAACCTTATTAAGTTGACTTAAAGCTGGTGTGGATGCCCTAAGTCAACCTAATTGGCCTCCAGGCCGGGGGATGGGCTGGGGGGAAGTAAAGCCATGGTTGGGGGATCGGGCAGAGGAGAAGGGAGAGCCGCAGCTGCGGAGATCAGGCAGGGGAGAATCTGCATCCCCCCCTCCCATGGATCTCTCTTATCCCTGCCCGATCCTCCAGCTGTGGCTCTCCCTTCTCCCCTGCCCAATCTCCCCACCCGCAGCTCTCCTCCGTCGATCTAGCATCTGCCAGCGTGGACATGGGCAGTTGATTTAATTTTCCAGTGTGGCTGCTCTAAGTTGACTTAACAGAGTTGACTTAACTTAACCAGTGTAGACATAGTACCAGTGATGCATGTCCTCACCTGGAACTCTTGTACCAATATAATGGCCAGTGTGGGGCATTGGGGGGGGTGCATTCTGAAAGGCAGCAACAAGTGATGTAAACTACACAGTGTCTCTCTACACTGACATGGCGTCGACCTAACTGAGGCCTTGTACACACGATCACTTTATCGCGCATTAACAATCATTACCGCGCGATAACAACACCAGCGTACACACGTGTAATAGAGCTGTTGCGCTTTAACTGCCTTGTTGTAGCACAATACAAAAACCACCTCAACGAGGGTGGTAGCAGTTAACGCGGAACAGCTGTTGCACCTTTCCACTCGTGTGTACACTTACCGCGCAATGATTGGCCTCTGGAACTGTCCCAGCATTCCAAAGTTGTCCTCTCTGGTCTTCCCCCCACCCGCTCTGTGGCCATGATGAAACAGTCCTCGCCCTGCTCCTATTCCCAGGATTTTCGAATTTCTCCTCTGTTTCACTTCCTGTTTTCTTCCTCTTGGAGTGGAGTGCAGCTCCAATCATCAGTAGCAATGGCGGCCCGTCGTGGAAGACGCGCACCCCTTTGGAGCACGGCAGAGGTGCTGGACCTGATCAGCATCTGGGGAGAGTCCGCTGTGCAGGCGCAGCTAGGCGGCAGCAGGCGAAATGATGACACATTTGGCATAATTTCTTGGGCCATGTCAGAGAGAGGTTATGATAGAGACACTGTGCAGTGCAGATCAAAGGTGAAGGAGCTAAGAATAACCTATCACCAAGCGAAGGAGGCAAACCGCCGTTCGGGATCAGCGCCTGCTACATGCAGGTACTATAAGGAGATAGAAGCCATCCTCAGTGGGGACCCCACAACCACTGCAAAGAGTCCCGTGGACACATCGGCCCCCCCTCATCCAGTGAATGCCAGACCCGAGCAGGATGAGGACGTGATCGATGAGGAGGAGGAGATGGAGGATGACCTGGAGGAAAGCGCAACAGCATGTAGCCAGGAGCTCTTCTGCACCCCCGCTGAGACTCCACCCAAGACATGAATTGCAGCGTGTCCTCTGAGGCGGCAGAGGCGGGTTCCGGTAAGTTTCTCTTTCGTGCAGCTATGGCTCCTGCTAAAATATCATTGTCCGGGGTGGGGGTGCTTGCTGTCTGAGTCCCCGCTATGCACGCTCTTTACTCTGCATTCATTAGAAGTGCATCAACACAAGCAGTGATTGTCAAAAAAATCATCTGTATTTAGGTCAGTAAAGGTTTCCTCGATGTACCTCCAGAGCCTACTACTCAGCTTAGATGGGAGAGTGTTTGAGTCTACGCTCCCAAAGATGGATACTCTGCCTTGCCAGCTGCAAAGCACAGCCCTGGGAACCATGGCAGCACACAGTGCAGCAGCATACTGTCCTGGCTTGCAACCGGTGGCATGTAGGACATGTATTCTAGCTGGCAGGGGCACTCTGAGGAGAGAGATATCGGGTTCCATCTGCCCTGTGCAGAATGCTAGCCCCCAGTAAGCTTTCTATTAGGACGTACCTAGTCCGCTTCAGCGAAGCATAGGATGTTGACTGCCCTGCACCTTCCAGTGGAATGTGCTACTGGAAGGTTACATTGCTTATCTAGGCTATGTGTTAACAACAGCTTTATTATTTTTTATTTTTTTAGATTCGACCTTCACAAGGCCGGTGTCTACCCCAGCTGACCGCATGAGAAACGTTCGGCGGCGTGCTCGAAGAAACAGGGAGGATATGTTTCAGGACCTGATGAAAACAGCACAGGAATCCGCGAGGGAGAATCGAGCCTGGAGAGAGGAATCCCAACAGAAGAGGCAGAAACACAGGGACAAACTGATAAGTGTGATGAAGGAGCAAACAGAACTGCTCAAGAGCATGATTGCTTTGCAGACCCAAGCGATTAATGTACGGGCTCCACTCCAGACAGTTCAGCCGTGTCTGCCTCCCACACCCCGTAATCCTTCAAAGAATTTCTTTGAAGGCCACCCGTCCCCCTGGTATACTGCAACATCCAGTCCCCCGTCCCCCCCGAGCTACTTTTTAGAGACCCGCAGCTACACCCACCTGTAACCCCCCCCCCTTTAGGTTTTAATAAAAACAGTGACAAATAATTTGAAGAGTGGCTTTATTTGTACACATTGAAAATCTCATAAGGTGCACCTGATGCGTCCTGGAGTTAAGGGGAGGGCATCATTGAAATGGTCCCTGAGTGCCTCCCTTATGTGAGCAGCTTCTCCTTGGGCCCTCCTAATACTCCTAGTGGCTGGCTGTTCATATGCTTCCTCGAGGCGCTGTGCCTCCATAGCCCACCCCGGGGAAAACATTTCTCCCCTACTTTCACAAATGTTATGAAGGACACAGCATGACGCAATCACAGCAGGGATGTTGTCCTCCGCCAAGTCCAGCCTCCCACACAAACATCGCCAGCGCCCTTTTAAACGGCCGAAGGCACACTCCACAGTCATTCTGCAGCGGCTCAATCTGTAATTGAACCGCTCCTTGCTGCGATCTAGGTTCCTGGTGTACGGCTTCATGAGCCATGGCATCAGTGGGTATGCTGGGTCTCCGAGGATGACTATGGGCATCTCCACATCGCCCACAGTAATTTTTTTATCTGGGAAGAAGGTACCCCCTTGCAGCTTCTGGTACAGACCAGTGTTCCTGAAAATGTGGGCATCATGCACCTTTCCCGACCACCCAGCATTGATGTCCGTAAAATGCCCCTTGTGATCCACGAGTGCTTGCAGCACCATGGAGAAGTAGCCCTTCCTGTTGATATACTCGGTCGCGAGATGGTCTGGAGCCAAAATAGGGATGTGTGTGCCGTCTATGGCTCCCCCGCAGTTAGGGAATCCCATGGCCCTCCACAATCTCACGAACATTGCCCAACGTCACCGTCCTCCATAGCAGAACGCAATTGATGGCTCAGCACACTTGTGAGAGGGCTAATCCGACAGTGGACCTCCCGACTCCAAAGTGGTTTGCAACCGACCGGTAGCAGTCAGGAGTCGCCATCTTCCAGACAGCAATTGCAACACGCTTCTCCACGGTTAGGGCTGACCTCATGTTGGTGTCTTTATGTCGCAGGGCAGGGGCCAACTCTGAACACAGTTCCAGAAAGGTTGCTTTCCGCATTCGAAAGTTCTGTACCCACTGCTCGTCATCCCACAGCTGCATAACAATGCGATCCCACCACTCGGTGCTCGTCTCTCGCGACCAGAAACGGCGTTGCACCATGTGCAGATGATCGGTGAAGGAGCCGAGCAACGCGGTGCTGTTGCTCTGCATGGCATCGATCAGCCCCTGCTCCTCAGCATCCTCGTCTGACTCGGAGCTCATTGAGTACTGAGCAACCAGCCGAGATGTATTTAGAATGCTGAAGGCGACAGTGGAGATCAGAGCAGGATCCGTGATGTCGCTGTTGTGATTGCTCGCAAGTAGTGCGTCACTGCACTGTTGAAATTAGGCACGAGTTGCTATTGCCAACGAGGAAGACGCAAGGGGAACACAGTGCACCATGGGAAACTGAGATTTTACCCATGGCGCTTTGCGTTCCTTTCCTTCAACTCATGATTCCAAGCACAGATTGAGGGAAAATTGAACTGTGGGATAGGTGCCCAGAATTCATTGCACTACACTGCAATATTGCAAAGAATTCTGTTGCGTTACAAGGAGCGACGTGTGTACACGCTATCCTGCAATAAAGGTCACGTGTTTTTTATAGCGCGATTGCCATGTTGCGCTTTAATCTGATCGTGTGTACATAGCCTTAGTTGACTTAAGTGCTATGCCTCTCACAGAAGTGAAGTTATCAGTGTAGTGAGCAACTTACAGCGGTGGGAGTTATATTTTAGTGTAGGCATTTATGCTATGTCTACACTTGCAAATTACAGATTGACTTAAGGAAGCTTAAGTCTACTTAACTTAGTCCCTGTCCACACCAGGCTTTCATTAAGTCGACTTAAGAAATTCCTTAAGTCAACTTAATGAAAGCTTAAGTTGACTTAATAAGAACCACCTGGTAGGTTGACCTAACCCTCCTTAGGTCGACCTAACCCTTCTTTAGGTCAACCTAAGCCAAATGTGGACGCTTAAGTCCATTTTGTTAAGTCGACCTAAGGCCAGTTAGGTCAACTTAACGAAGTGGACTTAGTCCACGTCCATGGACATCACTTTGTTAAGTCGACTTAATAAGGTCAACTTTAAGAGCTAAAGGTGTGGCCCTGCATCTACCGTGAGCACAAGGTGGACTGTAGCTAACACAAGTGAGCTATGTCCAGTTTATCTAGAAAAAGTGGTTGCGTTTCAGATGTACCCTGAATGGAACTGAGCCTGACATTCTTACTCATGCCAAATGAACAATAGGAATTTTGCTTGAGTAAGGACTGCAAGTGCTGTAAAGAGGGACTCACTCCGGTAAGACAAATAAGTCCTTGTCACTCTAAATAGCTGCCGGAGTGTGGGATTCAGAACGCCAAGAGAAATGGCAGATCAACATCATTACCTGGAGCGATGCTGAGCTGTTAGTCTGATCACCTGAGCCCCCTCCTGCCGAGTCCTGCTCAAATGAGAAAAATCTGCTATGCAAATTCATTCATACAGTAAGAGATCAGAGGGCCTCATCCTGAAATGACAGTGCATAGGCAAAATGACACACCACTGGGGAGCCCCACTATATCAATGGGATTCTGCAGCAGAAGCACAGCAGTCCACCCACGTGCAGTGGATTGTGCGATCACGGCCACAGCCCGCTAACCAATACAAAGGACATTTGAAAAGTTGGATATTGTGGTGGCAACAATGTGGGAATCAGGCTATTCCGCTAGACAATGAAATTTAATTCCACTCCCAACTGTAACAACATTGTGATTCCTTTTATTGAAATGAATTATTAATAATTAAGTACATCATGGTTTGAGGAAGAAAGAGCGTGAGTTTCGCCCTTAAACACGTATTACTGCTCTGTGTGATAGAGAGAAAACAGACAAATCAATGTGGTTAGTTATCAAGGACCTGTGATCAATTCTGTGATAACAGGGATAGGTTACTGCAACATGCCCAAACCATTCCTTTCAAGCCAAGCAGCCCAAAGGTCACCTAACCTGCGCTGGGGAAAAAAAGACATTTTTAAATTAAAAAAGCAGACACAAAACAACGTACCGTCTGTGTGACTTGAGCAGTTTCTAAGATACATCTCAGAGCAGAGAGGGAGCTGAGCAATCTCTAACCACTGGAATTCTTCAGAAAGTTGCTCTTTGCTCTGGTTGCCTGCTGCCTCCTGGGGAGAGAAAATGCTGAGGAAATGAAGACTGACCCTGCACTGCTGTGGGTAATCAAGAAGGACCCAATCCTGCAACCCTGGCATGAGTGCATAACTCTCCTCACACGAGCAGGCCCCTTTAGTTAAAGATTACTCATAGAAGGACTGGAGTCCACTTTTGCAAAGAGTGTGTAGCAGGGGAGTAATAGCACAGGATGAGCTTTTTATGCTATGCTTTGTCACTTAAGATACACTGAGCTGGGAGATTTAATAAGGCCAAGTTTTCTTTCTAGGAATATGCGCAGCATCTGTTTATTGCAGCAGGAATTTTTGAAAGTTTGCATCTCTATCCATTATATTTCATCTAGGCCTGACCTGGCTGTCCTCTGGGTCATTCTGATGCAGCAACTAACACTGCACCTTGACTAAGTTACGGTAAGTAGTGCAAGTTACTCTGAAGAGCAAGGCTATGGGAGTAACAAAGAGTTTCAATATGACTGCTGTGCATAAAGGGGATGATTGTGCTGGTAGTTGTGGGGACTGCTTGGGGGAAAGGGAGGCTGCGGCATACTCCTTTGAAGAGAAGGTCCTAGCTTGTGCCAGTGAGACATTGCTATTTCTGGACTGTCTCCTCACAGACTGAGGTTGCCACATCAAGGCCAGCTAAAGGAGATTTTCTAAAATATCCTCCCACTTGTACTAAGAATGAAGCTGAAAGCATTAATTCAAAACACAGTCTCCACTCTTTCTACCCACCACTCCTTTCCTGTCAAGCTAGTGCCTGCAAAAAACAAACGTTTGTATTTGGAAAACCATGTCTCATAAAGCAGCCTGTGCTCACTTTGCCTTGAAATCTCCTCAGGGGCCAAGTCTTGTGAGGTGCTGAGCATCATCAACATTAACGGGATCTGCAGGCACAGGGCACCTCAAAGGTCAGGCCCTTAAAAATCTACTAACAACTCAGAATACAGAGATATACATACAATATACAAACCAATAAGCCTCTCATTATCCTAAATGCAGCCATTTCCATTAGTCTGGCTTTCTAAAAAAAAATTAGATTTGACAAAATAATTAAAAAGGAAAAACCATTCCTAAAATAAAAATGTCTACAATAAGTAAGCTTTACCATTCTAATTTGTGCCCCTATCATTTCAGACTCTCCAATTAACACTAAGTTGGAGTGTGACTTCATTAAATGAATAGCTGATTGCACAGTAATTACAACTTTCCTTGGACTGTTGTGTTTTGTTTTCTTTTTTATTTCACTTTCCCAAACACCACAGATGTTAGGGATATTTTTCCCCCTCCCACTCAGCTGTGGTCTGTACATTTCTAATCAAAGAAGTTTACTGGGAAATAAAAAAGAATATTTTTGTGCAATTATGTTCCTAATCACCTGTAATTTTGTTCAGAATTAGTAGACATGCCTGTAATTTAGCCTTTGTTTGAGTGTAGCTGTCAGCAGATTGGATGGCAGCAGCACAATGCCATTACCTGTATGGCTCCCAGAGGCAGACGAGTTCAGCTGGGACGCCTCTGATGATCACTGTTTATGTGAGAGAAGTTAATATCATAGCATCATGATGCCAGCTGGTGAAACTATAATTAGACAAAGGTATTAATTCATTCCCAAAGCCACAATAACACAGCCTCTGGACACTTTCCAAACGGCTGTGGGCTCGGGCTCGATACTGCGGTCCTCACTCAGGAAAATGCCATCTCTTCATGTCGGGTAGTAACTTCAGTGGAGTTACACTATTGCAAATCCAGAGCTGGCGGCGGATATGTTTCACTATAGTCACTTGCCCCATCTGCTCCTGAGGCCAGCCAGGCTAGAGTCACACTCATGTTATGCATCATCTCCCAGGCCCCGGGATGCTCATTCAGGAGGTGCCCTTAAAGGAGCAGAATCCCTGAAATCTATCCTGGAGGAGGGGTGGCTGAGCCAAAGCAAAGCTGGCACAGCTGTTCCTGGCTTCAGCGCCTGGCCTCTGCTACTGGTCTGGTGGGGACAGCGATGGAGTCTTAAAAAGTCTGGAGCTGCAGCTACATTGATGGGGCACCTCGCTGCTGGGCTTGGGGCTGGCAAGGCCAGAGTTCCCTCTACAGATTTGATACCCTAGAGGCCCAGATATCCAGCCAATGCTTAACGCCGGCCCTGTTTACAAGTGGTGTAAATGGGAGGGAAGTCAGACCCTCTCCATGCTCAGCTGGTAGCACACCACAGAAAAGCCTCAAACAGAGTTCCTTGTGGCAAGGGCTCTGCATCTCATAGGATCAGGGCTTCTGTAAGCTCTGGGAAAGATCTGGTGGTTTTATTTTAAAATATTTTATTGGTTGATGGCTGCACTTGGTTACCAGCCCTGGCCTTACGCCCTCTCCGAGGCAAAGACTGGCAGAGTAATTATTCCTGTGCAGATTGGCACAGCAGCCAAAGAGCCAGGCAGCAGAGTCACGCTTGCTCTGTTGAGACCCTCCCTATGGAAACAGAAACATTCAAGACCTCTGCTTCCCCTTCTAGGGTCCCAGCCTTGATGTAGGCATTTATTTCAGAAACATACATACAAACCTCCATAGCCTTCATCCCTCTGGGCCCTCTCATGACACCTCTGTGCAAATTGGGGCACCCTCCACGTCCTTGCAAGAGCTTGTCACCTCTTGGGATGTGATCCTCATAAAATCTAACAGAGACAAAACCACCCTCCCCTGTTTTTATTACACTAGTAGTAACTGCTACAACAGTTCATTGAAAACTTGACCAAACGATGGGTCTAATGCTGTTTCCCAAAGCACAGCAGATTCTGCATGGGAAGCAGGCAGTAGTGTTGTCCAGATACTACAGTGAGGAGCATGATATAACCTAGACAGAATAAAATAGTGGCTATCAGGAAGGGATTCCCAAAATCGGCAGGGTGCGAAGATCCTTGAAGCCGGAGGAGGAGAGTAACCCATAGTCAAGTGGCATCTCCCAAAGGCATCAAGGGAAGGAGCCTTTCAACCCCTCTGTAACATTGGCTCATCCCACCTAACTGCTGTCCACTGGGGCAAGAGTGTCACCAACATTCCTAGTTATATTGCTGGTGGCCAGAGGCTGCTGCAGTCTCCCTCACTTGCTAGGGACTTGTAGTGGTGAGGTGGTGGTAGGATTGATCTGCTGGAGGGGAAATGTGGAAATGCACATCTGTCATGATAAATTAGAGATAAATCTTCATTTTGGGACAAGATCTAAGGCAGGTTAATTTTAAACTTCCCAAATCTGTCAGATTGTGTCTCTTTTCAGCTATTAAATCATAATACTCATATTTCTCTGGCACTGGTGCAAAGAAGACAGTTCCTGTACACTCAGATAAAAACATAACATCGATTCCTTCCCATTTCTAACAGTGGCTGAAGGCACTTTCAAGTGCAAGGCAGAGCTTCTGCAATTTCTGCCTAAAACTAACATTGCTTTTCATGGCCACAGTTCACTTCTATTGTCATCACTTTCGCGCTCCTAATTAACTTGCATCTGTTTCATGTTTGAAGTTTACAACACTTGCTGACTTTGGCTGAAGCGTGCTACATCCAACACCAACCATATGTTGATGTTTACTACATACTAGTTCTAAATTCTTTGACTTAACATTGTCTCATTTGATTACACCATTAATGGAAAACTGCTGATACGGAGCTGAATCCTTTAATACCACTAGAACCCAGGATCAGATGGATACTGTTAAGTAAATGCTCATAGTAAGGGCTAGCATGGCCTGACATTCAGAGATGCTGGGCACCTGTTTCTCCAACTGAAATCATTGGGAGCCACCAATGCAGAGCATCTCCGAAAACTAAACTGTAAATGCTCCACCATGTAGATCTCAGAGAAGTGGCTTCCATCAACTCTTACGACTCTGGGGATGCCCAAGATCTTATGATATTGCAAAGGATGCTTTGCACTGAGAGCCCATTACCTCTGAAATGAGGCCAACAGAACTCCAAAGCATGGATTGACGCACGGGGGATGAGGCATCTTTACAGAAGAGTCTAGTGCTTTGGCATTGGCTTAAATCAGGCGTCAGCTACCCAAAAGATTAAAATTCCTTCAATAACCAAGTGTTTTGAGAGCCACAATGGGTGCAGCCTCCTGATGGGGGGTGAGGGGAGCTGGGCCAGGGCACCTGCCACCAAGTCCCTGGCAGGGAGTGTGGGGGGGGGGGCAGGAGAAGCCTGAAACCAGAAGAGGACCCCTCGCAAGGTCTCCTGATGGTGAGGGGAGCCTGAAGCCTGGTGCGGGCTGCCCGCAGGTTCCCCATGTGGCGGGGGACAGAGCCAGGAGCGAACCACCCTCAGGGTTCCATGGTGGCGGGTGGGGCCCGGAGCCTCAAGGGGACAGCCAAAAAGATGCAAGGGGCTCTAGAGCTGCAGATTGCAGATCCCTGGCTTAAATGAAAGTCAAACACCTCATTCTCCTCACACCAATTTTACTCTGGTGTAATCCACTAGCTTCAGTGGAGCTACTTCTGATTTTTACCAGCATAAGTGAAAAGAGAATCAGGCTACAAATCTAAGAAGCTATGTGCACTAACTATCACACATCAGCCTTCTCAGATCTGAAGCCTTTAGGGAGAGGGAGCCAGGTTTTCACTCAAATACTTAATGGGATGTTCCCTAAACTCAATAAACATTTACTTTCTCCTGTAACATTACTGTTCTCCTTATTGGGGGCTGTAATTAATATAAGTGTTAGTCTGTGTGGTTTGCTTTGTAATCTTTTGTGCTGCATTTTTACTGAAATTGCTGTAAAATGTGTGTTTGAATGCTGTCTCTACCCTGCGTGGATCTTCTGCCTTGTAGCCAGAGCTAAGCTGTGGCCTGCTATAGACCCATTTAATATATAGATAATGGATTATACAGCCTGGATTTACCACAATTTATCTTTTATTTAACCTATTACATATTTTACATTTTTTTCAACAAAGAAGATAACCAACCTAGGAGTCACCTTAGGTCCCTCCTGATGATCACCAAACACCTTAGTCAGCAGTTCATTGCCCCCTTGATTATTTGCCACATGGCTGAGGTTATGTCTACACTACAACAGCCGCCACAGTATGCTGCTGAAGGAAATACTGTAGTACAGATGCTTTCTACATGGATGGATGGAGTCTTCCAATCACCACAGTTAATCCACCTTTCTGGGAAATGGTTGTGAGGCCAGTGAAAGAATCCTTCCGTCACCCTAGCTCAGGCGTCTGCAACCTGTGGCTCTGGAGCCACATGCAGCTCTTTGGCTGCCTCATTGCGGCTCTGAGCTCCGCCTCCTCCCCGCCCTCACCATTAGGGGACCCTGCAGGCAGCCCATGCTGGGCTCCCCCCTGCCACTGGGGGACCCTGTCAGGGGCCTGTTCCTAGTTCCAGGCACTCCCCTGCCAGGGGACCCTACAGTAAGACCCTACTCCCAGCTCCTCCCACTAGGAGGCTACACCTATTGCGGCTCTCAAAACACTTGGTTATTGAAAGAATTTTTTTAAATGGCTCTTCTTATCTTTTTGGATGCCTATTCCTGCCCTAGCTGCATCACCCGTGGGGGTTTGGTCAACCTATGTCTGTCACACAAAGCACGAAATTTTTCACAGCCCTGAGTGATGTAGCAAGGTCAACCTATGTTTTAGATGCTGACCCAGCCTGAGAGGCAAACCCTGAACTCCTTACTGAAGCAAACACCCACTGCAAAACTGAGGGCCTGAGATGCAAGGCAGGTGAGTGAACAGAACTTCCCCTTTCTCCCTTCTATATAGCAATCAAACTCAAGGGGTGTTTCTGTAAGTAGTATTTCTGGGTACAAAAGTTCTCCGGCTGCCATTTAAAAATATCACAAGGTTTGATTCTCCCCTTGATGTATGTGTATAACTCTTATTTTTCATGTACAGTGTCAGTGAGGACTAAATAACCTTGCTATGTCTACACTAGAAAAGTTAAGTCGACTTTATTAAGTTGACTTAATAAGATCAACTTTAAATCGCCTTAAAGTCGACCTCATTAAGTCAACTTAACAAAAGTCAACTTAACTTTTCTAGTGTAGACATAGCCCCTTTTTTACCTCATTAAGTCGACTTAACACTTTAAGTTGACTTAATGAGGTCGATTTAGGCGCTAATCCCCTAAAACGAGGTGTTATTAAGTCAACCTAATTTTTCCTTAAGTCAACTTAAGGAAATGCTTAAGTCAACAGTTTAGGTCGACTTAAGCCTCCTTAAGTCAACCTAACTTGTAAGTGTAGACACACCCCTTCAGCGTACAGAAAGAAAGGAAACTACAATAGCTTCAGACTCCCACATCCTCAGTGGTATAAATCAATGTCATGCTGTTAAATCCAATGGAGTGATGTTGATTTACATCAACTGAGAATCTGGCCCATCTGCTTGGTGGGCAGGTTGCAGTTCTACAAATCAAAATCTCCTCCCTAACCCTCAGCTAGAGAAAGCTCCATTTTACATGCATCCTGGTCATTCATTCTTTCTGACAGCAAGTGCTACTCAAAAATCCTATTTGTCCTGCAGCCTGTCCCAGCCAAGTAGACTGCTAAGTGCAATTATTTTTATACAAATCCACAAGCATCTCTATAGTGAACAGCTGTAAAGAGGCTTTAGCTCTGCCTCACAGCTTTTAAAGATCAAACTCATCTCCCATATAAATTCATTGACACCACTGTCCTTACTACAGGGAAGAAGCTGGCCCAGAGCAACTACTCATTGGTAATACATAGCTTATGTTCTACATGTGGCTCGTGTTTGGCCTGTGTTTCAATGAAAAGAACGTTCGAAAAAATCCGCCTAGGCTTTTGCTAGATCTCACCTGGATTAGTATTTATCCTGTTAGCAGTGTAGGGTTAGTGTATCATACTCACTCCTTCTGCTTGAAGTTCTTTGGTAGGCAAGCAGGAGAGAGATTGTTAGAAATGTAGGTCCAGAAGGGAACCTGAGCGGTCATCTAGTCCATTTCCCCAGACTGAAGCAGGAATCAGTTTACTTATAACACCCATGACAGGTATTTGTCAAACCTGTTCTTAAACATTTCTGTTTATAAGGATTCCACAATTCCCTTGGTATTTAGTTCCAATGCTTAACTATCTGAAGAGTTGGAAACATTTTCCTAATATCTATCCTAAATCTCCCCTGCTGCAAACTAAGCTGATTATTTCTTGTCCGGCCCTCAGTGGACATGAAAGAAAATTGAACACTGTCCTCTTTATAACACCCCTTTACATCTTTGAAGATTGTTGTTATGTTCCCAATCAGCCTTCTCTACTCTAGAGTAAACATACCATCTCTCTCTCTCTCTCTCTCTCTCCCCCCCCGCCCCCGGACTCTCTCCAATTTGTCCATATCTTTCCTAAAATATGGGGCCCAAAACTGACCTCACCATGCTGAGGAGAGCGGAACTATTACCTCCTACGGCATTCACAGCAGTTTGACATTTGCCTTTTTCACCACAGCATCAATCTGTGACCCACTATAACCTCCAGACGCTCATCTGTCATACTACTGCCATTCCCCATTTTATGTGTAGAACTTTGATGACTGGACTCCTCATCAATTTGGTAGTAATTCAGTTCAATCTGGTACTTCTTATGAGGGAAGAATTCACTAAGATGAAGGCTATATGCTGTTTGCCCGGTGAATAATCAGTATATGCAGTATAGAGAGAGGAATTTTGTATTATTTTCCCATTATCTAAGTCTCATTTCCTGATATTCTCAAATTTCCTAGTCTCCCTCCGTTATGGCTTGTCTACATGGGGAACTTGACTGGAAAAACTATTCTACCTGTCTACTTTAGGTACTTTGGCCACCATCACAACAGTATTTGACCATTTTTAATGTATTTATCTTCACAACACCCCTAGGACATAGGAAAGTGCTACAATCCTCATTTTACAGATGGGGAATTGAGGCACAGAGAAACTAAGATCCTCAAAGGTATTTAGATGCCAAACTTGCCTTGACATCAATTGGAATTGTGCAGACATCATATGCCTCAGCATTCACTCCTTTAACGTACCTGAGAGTGTTCTGAGTGCAGCTATGGTGCCTTTTGTTGATTACTCTCATCGGTGGCATCTGATACCAAGTGGAAGTAAACCTGTGTTAAGTGTCTTCCATTTATATCATGAATAAGTGGACAGAGAGCTGATTATAGTTCATAGTGGTCAGCAAATAAAGCATAAATCACATCTGGCCTATCTAGGCGTCTCATTGGATAGCACTCTCACATCTCATGACCATCATACAAAGACAGCGACTAAGGTCAAAACGCAGAACAACCTCATGGAAAAACTGACCAAAACAATATAGAGTATCAGTGCCCAAACATTATGAACTTCAGCCTTGGCACACTGTTATTAGACAGCAGAGTACTGCGCTCACATATCTCCCACAAAGAGGCTTGACATACAACTAAATTCTGTATTATTTTGGCACACTTCAATCTACTCTTTTATCATGGTTACCGGCCCTCTGCAATGGTGCTCCACTCAGGGTTCGCAGAGAGGAAAGTGCAGCAAAGCTTGTGACTAAATTGCACAATATGCCACATCTATTGTTAATTAAAGCCTTGTTTAATCCACTGCATAGCAACCTGCCCTCACGGTGCCCAGATCTCATTTACCGTGACGGCAATGAAATCTACTGAACTGTACTGGTATTTCAGTAGCATTTTAGAGACAGACATTTGCTGGCCATGTGGGCAATCACAAACCAGGACACATTGCTGAGGACTGCAAAATGATTCAAGTTCCTGGTTGGTTGGTTTTTGCCTTGAACATCATTCATAAGAATGCTGTGGCTTGACTTGACCAGATTGCATATGCTAAATAAATGTATAGTGGGAATTAATATCTTTGAGGGTCAGGCCCTAAATGACTTGTCCAAGGTCGCACAGGAAGCCTGTGGCAGAGCAGGGAAGGGAATCCAGGTCTTGAATGTCCTAGGCTAGCATCCAGAGTTGATATGAAGCCAGGGAAAGAATGGCAATTGTATCTGGCCCTAAGCTCAGGGGGAGAGCAGGGCAAAACCTCTGTAACATCTGTGTAAATAAAGTGACCTGGGAGGGGAGGTGGAGCCCCACCAAACATGATGTACTGCGGCCCAAAATTTCTCTCAACAGGCCTCCTAACACCCTACACACTGGAGCATCTTTCCTTTCCTATTGTGGTACAGCTCCCAATATGTATACTCTATTACAGAATAAATTCCTTCGTTCCAGAATAATTTGTGTGTGCTTCCAAAGCAGAGCAATTATTCTGAGATAAAATCACTTTTTTTCTGGAATAGTGTGTCTAGAACTGAGCTAGTGCAGAACAGCTATCACAGAACAGCTTATACTGTGATAGATATTTCATTCAGTTTCCCCATGTAGACAAGCCCTTACTTCCCCAGTGGCTAGGCCTATACCAATTATCTATTCTAGAAGTTAAGGAAATAACATTAGACTTTAAGATTTCAGGTTCCATTTCAACAAAAGCTTTGCTATCCAAAGACAGGGAAAGAATTAAACTTCCATCTGTTTGCCTTGGGGGGACAGAGCAAGGAAATCTGAGAGAGGTTTCAAGAGATATTCACATGATAATATTCCACATTCATTAGGCAGTAAAGTCTCAGATAAGACAGTATCTACTTGGGAGTCAGTCCAGTCACCAACTTAAATAGCTTTTAAAAAGTGTATTTTATACACAACAGACTGGAAAGACTCCTTCAAAGCCATTCCACTAGATTGCATGATTACTAATTATGTCTTCAGGGCACATGCCATCTATAGCTAAAAAATCCTTATAAAAACTGGTGGGAAAATGCCCTGCTCTTTCATTGCAATTGAAATGCAAACCACAATATCAGGGTTTCATAAAATACAAAGAGCAGTTAAATTATATTAAAGAATAGTAACTTTATTTCCTGTGGGCCAAAGGGTTTCTTCTGCTTCTGTGAGCAGAGTGGAGCAAAATCCAACAGATCTCGCGAGGAATGCTGAAGAGGGAGTGCTCCCCGCCTATTTCAGCCCCACACAGGCCTCTGTACACATGTTCCATAGTGATCAGGCTCTTCAGGTGGGGGAAACCATGGCATCTTCCCCCTGTGATCCTATGAGGAATACCTATATAAGCTAACTGAACCTGTCAGCATTCACTTACACAGGTTCTCCCAGTAGAGTAGGAACTCATTCTCTCAAAGGGGGATTTTGAGGCCCAGCAGCTGGTATGAAGGCCATGTACTAATGGTCCTTTCAGGCTGTGAGAGATGGGCTGTCTGGTGCCAATATGGAAGCATAAGACTCAACAAGGATGTCTCAATGCCCTTTCAAGTTGGAGGCCAAACCCTTTTATAACCCACTTGGGGGCTGTCTGGCCCTATTGTTTTACTCTTTGTTGTTATTTTTGGTTGTACAATCGCATCCATCAATATCACCAAGACAATTTGTTTGTGACATGTTTGTGCGCCAAATGGATTCATTTTTCAAATTATGTGTCATTCTAAGCCCATTATGAGGCATACAATGAAGATAAGACATATCAAATACCCAGTCCCTGGGCCAGATCCAGCCCTACTTACACAACTCATATAGCAAATTCAAATTCTATTAGGAACTACTTTTCTGAATGGACAGATACTTTGCTCAAGGCCCCAGAATCCAATTTTTAAAGGTTTTTTTTAAAAAACAAAGTGAAATTTAAAACACATTGACAACAAGAAACGACACCAGTGTGTGCAGTTCATAGTCTGGAAGTGTGGTTGCTGTCTTTCAGATGAGATGTAGAGTCCTGACCATTTGTGGCCATTAAAATACCTTCTAGAACTTTTCACCCAGACATTAGCCTTAAAATCTTAACCACATTCCATCTCCAGGTATGCCAGCCTACCTACAGCCTCCCTGCAATTTCAAATGGAGAAGTTATTCTTAACCATTTCTCTCTAAAATGGCCATGTAGTGTTAGAAGAGCAGAACAGCTGCTACACATCTCTGGTGAGTGATCTGATACTTACAAAGTTATTGGAAAGCAGTGGGAGTAGAAAGATTATATTACCTCTGTATTTGACACTGGTGCAACTGCTGCTGAAATATTGTGTCCACTTCTGGTGATCACAACTGAAGAAGGATGTTAAGAGATTGGAGAGGTTTCAGAGAACATTAATGAGAATGATTAAAGGATTGGTAAATGTGTCTTTCAAAGAAAGACTTAAGGAGCTCAGTCTATTTATCAAGAGACAACTCAGGGGTGATTTATCATAGTGTATAAGTAACAATATAGGAAACAGAAATTTGACAGAGGGCCCTTCAATCTATCAAACAAAGGTATAATGAAGATCCAAATAGGCAGCTCTGAATAGAAATAAAGTGCAAATTATTAACAGTGACGAAATAAACCATTGGAACAACTTACAAAGAACCGGGGTGCATTCTTCATCAGTGGAAATTTTAAAATCAATATTGGATCTTTTTTCTAGATTATATGCTCTTGTTCAAACACAGCTATTTGGGTTTAAAGCAAGAATTAATTCAGGAGAGTTCAGTGGCCTGTGTTATACAGGAGATCAAAGTAGATGGTCACAAACGGTCCCTTACAATCTAGAAACTTCTATACACTGTCTAGTGCTTAGGGATTAAAGGTGCTATAAAAATGCAAGGAATCATTAACACACACTGTCATGTGAACGATCAATACTAATAGTGTCCTCTTCAGTTTGCTGTTGCAGCCAACATCCATTTTTATGCCAGGTGTAAGGGATATTGAGGAAAATGTTTTACTTATGGCACCAAAAAGAAACCCCGCCCCTCCTCCTTGACTGCTGAGAGTGTATCTACACAGCTCCAGGTGGCAATGCTCCCAGCCAGGATTGCTAGATTCAGGCTTGCAGGGCTCATGCTACATGATGCCATGCGGCGACAGAGCTTTAAATTTGGGTGGAGACAACTTCAGAGCCTTATCTGCAACTTCAAGCACTGGCTACCCAGTCTATATAACTAGACTGGAAGGTTGGTTGCCACAGGCTCTGTAGGCAAACCATGGGAGACCCACATGCACCAGAATCAGAGGAGACAGGATTTGGAGAATCCACTTAGTAAGTTTGTGGGGTCTGCAAGGACTCCCCTCCCTTCAAAATACAGTAAGGTTTGGAATGAAGTGGGGTGCCTGGAGTAGGAAGTAGTGTAGGACCATTGGCTCCACAGACATACAAATCCAACTACCACTGTACCCAGCGTTGTGGGGATATTTTTACTGTAATGGGCTACTAGAGTCTCTGGCCTACCGTAATGGGTACAGAGTGGGGGCGAACTTGCTGAACTCCTCTCTGGAAAGCCCAGCCACGTGACTGTTTCTGAGATTCAGTTGTGCCTGGCCTTGAGTCATTTGGTTCCATTTCCTGCCACTAGTAGCTGATGACTAATTGTATTTATTCCCAAGGGATTTTTTTAAGTCTTTGTGTTTGGGGGAGAGTGGACATAAACACTCTCAGCAAGAATTGTTGATACATTTCTCCTGTTTCCATCTTTTGCCAGTTACTTGCTTTTTCCACGTTGCTGCAGAACAGCATTTTCCATTTCATAACTATGCCACGGCACTTTTTCCCCTTACATTTGTATTCAAAATAGTCATTACCTTTTCTTTGTTTTAGCTGAAAGGAACTGAAATTAGGACTGAGGAGCCCTTTCTGTTGCAGTATAGACTCTGGGAAATGTTTATACAACTCTCTCAAGAGATGGGCAAGTCTGATTTGGGAAACCTTGGCTGCTTCCAAATACAGATGTGCCCATTCTCCATAACAAATGCAGTATTGCCCTGATTCAGCCTGCTCACCTCAAAGAGAAGAAATATCTCCTGCCACCTCAGTCGAGGCAGAAAAAAATATTAAGGATAGCACTTTTGAGAATGAGGTTTGGGGAAATGAACACCTTCAGAATCTGACCTACCTGCTAGTACAAGAAACATTCTGAAAGAGACTTGAGGAAGAACTATACATCTGGCTCCTGTCATCCTTCTTTCTAGGGAAAACACACTTACAGTTGTGGGGGGGGTTTAGTCATAATTTATAGTGTGTGTGAATCTATTGCTCATGATTAAAGCTGGCCTTATAATCCTAGAGAAAGGAAGTCCCCTCTTTAGCTAAAGAGCAGGTTCAGTGCCAACAGAAGCAATGCAAACTTCCCAAGGGTTCTCCACCGATGTGCCTTAAGCCTTCACTGGAAATGAAGGTGCTTCATCCTCATTTTTAATACTTTGATCTGTCTGCTAAGACTGACATTGAGGAAGTCATTTGTGGAGGTGGTAATTTTTGTGATTAGAACACTTGCTGACTGGAAAATGATCCAAGATACACACCAGAAAGTAAACACAGCCTCCTCTACAAGCGAAGTAGCTTTGAAACTAGATGTGAAAAGTTCTCTCGATTATCAAATCCAATGAGACTTGTGGTCCCAAGGCATTGCTTCTTTAAATATATTTTTGAAAAACCGTCATGGTGACAGCTATACAATAGAGACATGAAACACATGGAAATACACCACTCACTGAAAGTACATCATACATGCAATATATAAACCAAACTCAACAGAATCTTCCTACCAAATTCTAGTCCACCCCTGTAGGGTTTGCCAGAGAAAAGAGTAACTGGAGGACTCTAGCATAGATATATATATTGCCCCCAGTACTGTAGTATCAAAAGGTATGTCTACACGTGTTAAGCTAAGTAGATTCTGTTAAGTTGACTTAACAAGGTCAACTTAAAGTCAACTTAACGTCGACCTTGTTAAGTCATCTTAACAGAGCGTCTACACTTTAAGTTGACTTAAGTCGACCTTGTTAAGTCAACTTACCAGAGCCTGTAGTATAGACATAGCCATCCACACTGTCTTTAAGTCGACTTAATAAGATCGACTTAGCACTATTCCCCGTCCACACTGGCTTTACGTAAGTCAATGTAAGCCTTAAGTTCACCTAAAGAGGGGAAGTTATTAAGTCAACTTAAGGAAGAGCTTAAGTTGATTTAATAAGTGCCCAGTGTGGACGCGATGTTCTGTAGGTCGACTTAAGCGTCGTTAAGTCAACCTAAGTTGCAAGTGTAGATGTACCCAAAATGTCTCACAGTCTTTCATGTGTTTATTCTCACAGCACTCCAGTGAGAGAGGGAAGTGCTACTAACCTCCTTTTACAGGTAGGGAACAGAGGTCCAGAGAGATGAAGGCACTTGCCCAAGATCAGAGAGGAAGTCTGTGTGTGTAACCTTATTATCTGAACATCTGTGGAATGTATGTGTTCCTCTATATTGGATAAACATTTCTGTACAGCTCAGGAAAAGGTCTCAGGCAGTTGGAGCACAGGAATTCTCTACAACACCCATCCCAGCTGGAGAGGGGTTTTTACAAAAGATACAGTAAGCAAATACCTACATCGTCACTGGGTGCTGGTGTTAGTAAATGTTCAATATGTAGATCCTTGAAGTCTGACCTGCTATTCAAACTTCACGTATTCACAACAAACATAGCTGAGTTTCTGGTTTGGTTACTGGGTGGCTGACCTATGATCAGCTGTCACTTCACCTCTCTGTGGTTTTATTTCCCTTCCCACCTTTTCCCTGGGTTGTCCATTGAGACTGTAAACTCTTTGAAGCAGGGATTGTACAGCTCCTGGCAGAAGAGGACTCAATTCTTAGTTGGGGGTCTATAGACATGTGACGGGGTGTATCAGCCTCTCACGCCAGAAGGGGAGCCCTCAGTTCCATCGGGGCCAGACAGGGTCCTCCCTGTCTCACACACACTGCAGATGCCCTAACAGAAGGTGGGGGTTAAAAGACCAGCAGAGGCCTCAGAGTGGGGTGGGACAGTAGCAGAGAAAGACTCATTCCCAGAGCCTGCCAGAAGGGATGTAGTCCTGCTATGCCCAGAGGGGCCTCAGGTCTCCTGACTACTCAGCAATGCTGTTTGTGGAGCCCTGCCATGCCTAGAGAGGCTTCAGAATGGCCTCCTACTCAGCCAGGTGGGTTTCTAGACCCCCACACACAGGGGAAACTCTTAAAGAGTGGCATGATAGGCAGCTAGCAACAAGGCATGACACTTTGAGGCCTGCATAGGATAGAGTTGTGCCAACACCTCCCTCCACTTTGGGGGAGCCCAAGTCATCATCTGTCACAAGACGCTGAAAGTAATAATATTTCTCATAATAAAAGAAACAGCAACTGGGTTGTCATTTTTGGACCAAGTACTGTGCTTTTCCTAATGCTCTAACAGAAATCCTCCTCTGACTTAACTTTCCCATCACAGCTATCTGAAATCTGAATGTCTTAAGCCATTTGTGTGGCTACCGTGCATTTAGATGCAAGAGATGAGTCATTTGAGAATTATTTCACTGGTGATATTGTGTGTATTGCTCTATTTTATTTTACACAGATCCCGACTCTTGGATTCTACTATGACCATTTTACGCATAACCACTTTATAATCACATTGAGCTCAATCATTATTTAGCTATTACTACTTCTATTTCAGTTGCTTTCTTTAAAAAAATCAGATTTGATTGATTCTGAGCGCCTTTTTGGGTCTGATCCTGCCATCCATACTGAAGCAAAACTCCCATAAACTTCCTGTGGCAAAACAGCACTCATATCCCCATGAATAATGCTCCAATTTATTGTCCCATTACTGCTATTCAGTAGTGTCAGCCTTGCTCTTGATGAAGTTAGTGAAAAAAGAACTTCATTCTGTTATTTTTTTAAATTCTGTGCTGTCTTCAGGTGCAGCCCTGCAACCATTACTCACAGGAACACATTTCCATCAGAAGGGAAATCAATGGGACAATATATGTAAAGACTTGAACCTATGGCTAGACCCATTCACTTTTACGGTGCCAAATGGACAGGAATGCGGCATTTTTGCTTCTGCTCAATGGGTTCTGTTTCTCTATTTTCAGCAGAGGGATTCTATTAAATAAAACTGGGATAAAACTTGCTATAAACCCCAGGACGTAATTTTGAAAGTCCCAACCTAGGGTATTTAAACCCAGATAGCAGGTGGCTCAGGTATCCCAGCTGCTTATGAGTAGTTCCTTCAGAATTACATTCCCATTCAATTCTCACACCTCTTTCCATTCAATTCTAGTAAATATTCTCATATTAGTTGTGCATCATCAAATATTAATAAGGAGATGAGAAACCTTCTCTATCTGAACTGATCCGTTATCCTGAAAACAGATTACAACTGTTCAGTGAGCATTCACTCAACCATGGGCTAATTACAGTCATGTCATGTTCCCTGAATGTTGTTTAAACATGGAAAATGCTATTAAATATTTAGCACGTGCATTGAAAAAATCACTGGGACATTAGAATCTGCCTGTGATGACATTGATTGGAGGAGTCACTGATTTCTAATGCAGACCATGTGTGATGAGGATTTCTAGTGGTGTGATAGTTCTTAAGAACTATAGCTCTTCTCGAGACAAACATTAGCACATATAGGGATTCAGCCTGAAGACTGAGCTGAATTTTTTTCTTTCAACTGTTTACATACCACTCCACCCAAACCTTCTATGCAAATAGAGACCTAAATTATACCAGCAAAGACTGGATTAGATTGGTTGCCGCAAGTGCTTTTCTATATTTCAGTTATAAACTACTGTATGGTGCCTGCTATAAAATGCCGCCCAAGTACAAATGTCCCTGGAAATGAGCAAATACTAGAAGCACTTGTGTTTTACTCTCCATTGTAAGATGCAGTGAGGAAAAGACTGGAAAGTGTTCACCTGCCAGCAACTATACGCTCACCTGAAGGAGAAGGAAAGGCACATTGCTCGGTGTAAGATGTAGTGCGGTTTGATAGAAAGGAATAAATTACAAACTTAGTTCATCTGTTGAATAAGGAAATGGCAGCAGCCTTTCCTCAAAGAAAAGCACCCTGTCAAGAATGCAACCATTAATAAAACATAAGCATTCACAAGTTTGGAATCAATAAATTAAAGTAATGGAGATAATTCCTAAAACTTTACAATCCATACAACACCTAATGAAAACTTACTATAATCCCACCTTTAACTCTGTCTTCCCCAAGACACAGCCGCCTAGAAAGATGGCACTTCAGTTACTGAAAGCACACTTTATTTGTCTTGTAATAAATACTTATTTAACAAAGTTAACACTGAAAAAAAAGGAGACTCTAAATCCCCGAAAGGAAAAAGATGGATGAAGAGAAACAAGAAACAAACAAAAAAAATATTCATAAAATTAAAATCAATCTTTCCACAGGCAAACTTAATTCTGGCATTTCCTAACTTTTGAGTACTTGACTATGCCATCTTATTAATTTTTAAACACAGTTTTCTGCATGTAATATAATAAAGAGTGTAGGTAATGGAAACTTTCTTTAAACAGGAGCAGTGCAGAGGAATCCTACTCAGCCAACAGATTACTACAATATTTAATTCCCTTCAATCATTTCTGCTTTTCCCTCTTCACACTCATTCCTGCAATACCCTCTCTCTGCAGCAAGCAGGCTCATTTTGTCTGGGGGAAAGGCAGGTGGGAATACATTATATCAGGGACTGTGAAACAGTTATTTATAAAGTTATAGCCCTGGACTTGGGCTCAAATGAAAGGGAAGGGTCTAGGGAGCGGGTTGGGTGTACTTTTCCTGAATATGTTTTAGTTTTTGGATGGTAAATAGATTTGATCATGAAAAAGTCAAAAACTCACCCTATGAATATAACCACCTGCCTTTTTACCTGTGGAAGGTTTCACGCCTAGCTAACATTAAAAGGTGTTGGTTAGCACACAAACATTATCTAATGCCCTTGCCCCAATACTGCAAGCCCTCTAGCATGTTTTTTAACTTTATTCACCCACAAATAGTCCCTCGGGCTCTGATCTAGTAAAGCCAGTAAGCTGATCTTTAACGTTAAGGGCAGGAACAGTTCTACTGACTTCAGTTACATAACTTTACTCTTGGGCTGGTGTGTGAGACGACAGTTACGCACATGCTTAAACATCTGGGGGCTCGGGCCCAGATTGGGTTAAGCTACAGAAACGGTATCTAACACCTCTGCTTGTGAAACTTATGTCAGTTAATAAAAATCCTAAGGACCCTGCTGAAGCTAATTCATTGTTGATAGCCATGAAAAATGAGTTAATAAATCTTCTGCCACTGATGAAAGAGGAGGACTTCACAGCCAGCACTAAACAAATTGTGCCTTTCAAAGCAACCTTTTCAATACAAGTCTCCATTTGCATACAAACAGCTGCACCACCCATTGTTAAACAAGATGGCTGAGACTACTTAGCATTATTGTTTACCCCTTGCTGCTGTCACAACCAAGGTCCATGAAGAGATTTACTGAACAAATATTTTCCTTCCAAGTGACAGGAAGGGAATTTACTTCTGCAATCTGCATGCTGCTAAGGAGAAACAACCCCAAAAACTAACACTAAAAAAGAGACTAACAAACAGTATGAACACATTAGTTAGCCAAACTGTGATTACACTACTATTAGTGCCTGGGGGAAATCCTTACTCTGAATCAAGGATGCAAGTGTGATGTGCCTTAATGACGCAGCTTTTCAATTCTTTGATTGCTTGAGTTTTAAAAATGGAAGCGTAGTATTAAAAATGACAGGGATCCATCCCCTTTCTATCTGAAAACCATGACAGAAAATGGTTTTCTCTGTGATTCAGGCTATTATTAAAGACCATATTTATTTAAAATAACTGTTTGGAGTCAAACAGAGTCCTGTGGCACTTTTAAAGACTAACAGATTTATTTATCGCATGACCTTTCGTGGGAGAAATCCTCCCATGAAAGCTCATGCGACAAATAAATCTGTTAGTCTTTAAAAGTGCCACAGGACTCTTTGTTTTTCTGCAATCAACTAGCACAGCTACCCCTTTGGAACTTGTTTGGAGTCAATATTTTTTAAATGCAATTGGTGGACAAATGGAAAGAATTTTTCAATCTCACTATTTCATAACAGAGTGCCTGAACTCTCTTCACAGCAGAAAACAGTAACCCACTGAAAGACAAAATTATTTCAACTTTGCTGGGTTTTGTGATTTAAAACACCCCACCTTTAATTCATACCTGTTCTTATTCAAATAAAAGGCATTATCAAGACTATTTATGTCTTTCTTACCTGTATGAAAGGTAAGCAAGAGAGAGTGAGCTATAAGCCATTTACTATTTCTCTTTCTTTTTGAACTCAGTGACCAGTGCAACCTAAAAATTGATGGCATGATATGACCCAGGTTGGTCTGAGCTGGGCTATGTAAATTGTGATGTAAGAATCATACAGAAAAAAGAAAAGAAAGTATGGTTTGGTTTTATTATTTGGGTGGCAATTTGGAACCAGTGTTGATAGGGGCCTAAATTTGCAAAAGCAACTCATGATCTGTGGTGCCCAGTCTGGAATGCTTTTACAGAGCTTAGATTTCTGAGAATGGGTGCTCAGCATTTTCTGAAATTCATGCCCCTAAGGTATTTCAACCTGGGTATTGAATATACTAATTGCTTTTGAAAATTCAGTGAAGGTGTTTTTCCTCCCTCATCCCCAAACATCAGTTGAGGTTGACTGGACAACACAACCATTGCAATGCTTCATTAATTTGTAGGCAGG
This sequence comes from Pelusios castaneus, assembly GCA_007922175.1. Taxonomy (NCBI): domain Eukaryota; kingdom Metazoa; phylum Chordata; order Testudines; family Pelomedusidae; genus Pelusios; species Pelusios castaneus. The sequence goes on along the minus strand of ML685840.1, from coordinate 10,725,789 downwards.
GTGGCTCCCGCTCTTGCTTCCTTCGCTTGAGGTTTGTTTTACTTTCGGATTCACCCACAGGGATTATAAAAGCTGCAGATAAAGGTTAGAGGTGAAACAAAGAAAAGAACATTGTTTGTTTATTTTGAAAAAGCCTGAATTCATATTGCTGGAGACATCAGACTCTACCCAATGATATAATCTTACTCTGGTCTCCCAAGTTTTGTGAACTTTGTTTTTTATAGAAATATAGGAATGTGATGAATCCAAAGTACTGGTTCACTAGCTAAATTGTACACCCAAGGTGAGAATAGCATCACTTTTACACTGGGACCAAGCCTGGGAACAACAATCACACACATCCACAATGGTGTATGGGAAATCATCTTCAAATGTAATAAGGAAAGGCCTGTTTGTTTAGCCACATTTGTGATTTCTTTTTCCCATCTTTTATTACTAAGGGTTCCTTGTCAGATTTTCGTTGGTTTGGTGGGGGGGAGGGGGTTGTTTGTTTGTTTTCTTTTAAACAACACTCTGTTACTTAGGAGATTATCTGTTTACTCCTCCCTTGGGTCACAGGGCCAAATTTTGCCCTTATTTAAATGCTGCTGACCACTTTGGGCAGAACTGGACTTTGATCTTCCTAGCTTACACATATCACTTCGTGTAACATTTTACTTACACGTTTCCTGTTATCTTAACAGCCACAGCTACAGCAACTGCAAAGGAAGATGGGGATGCAGCTGTTATCAAGTAATCAGAGTATTGCACCTTACACTGCCCTGTGTGTGCACACATGCATTCTGGAATACCATCTATTTCTGTTAGGGGAACATTGCAAGCAACACAAACATTTGATTCCCAAAGTCCTGCATCATGAAACTGGGGCTCTGAGTCTGATCTCCCTTTAACTCTACCATTAATCAGGGGTAAATCTGTTGGTTTTGGTGGCTTTACTCCAAATGCATGCTGGACTAAATAAGATCAGATTCATTCAGATGGATCCCAGAGCCTCAGCCAGAGCAGACTGCCCAGCCTCAGCACCTTGCTACTAGAAGTGGTTGATTCCTTTCAAGCTCTGTGCTCAGCCTCTAATCACCCACGATTGAAACCAGATTTACAGGCTCTTTAGAAGCTGAGGTCTCTGATTTCCAAACCAGACACATTTGGTATTTCTGGAAAAGGTCAAACCCCCTGTGGAGTCAGGGGCTTTTAATAGAATCCGTTCAGCAGGAGCTAAGAGAGACATACAACCTCTGATTGCTCAGCAGGCTGGGACTGACAGAGGTGTGTGAAAAGCCCCAACCATTACTGGTTTGAGGAAGAAATCAGGGAGAGAGGGGAGTAGAGAGGAACCTAAATTACCGCTAGGCCATTTGATTTCATTTATTTGCTTTGGGGGACTTTCCAGTTAGACATAAAGAGGGTTGCACTTACTGCACTCCAGGGCTGAAAGAAGTATCAGAGGGGAAAAAGTAGGATTTATCACTGACCTGCAATGAAAATTCAACCTTTGTAGAGAAATGTTACAGCTCTGGCTTCTTAAATATTTAAAATATCACCTTACCAGCAACCCATTCCCAACCCAGTGGTCTTGATACATTTCCCAATCTTCAATGCTTGGGAAATACAAATAAGAAATGTTGGAAAACTTAGTCATTCATAGTTCTGAGGTGTGCAGATACCATAATAAGCACAAAAGAAATGCCTACAAATAATGTGTCTCCGTTAGCAAATGCTGACTATGGGTCTGCAGTGCTGTCAGATTATGATGAGAGGCCCAGTTCTCTTTGGCCAATTTTAAGTCTATGTCTTGGCCCACACTACAGAGTTAGGTCAACAAGAGGAAGCTTATGTGATCCTTACTGTCAGTGTCTACTACGATAGCCTTACTCCCACCAGTCAGGGGAACAGGTGGACCTGGCTGGGCAAGGGCCCACGCACTTAAAAGCTGGCCCCTGCAAGCTCCACTTAGCTACCTACAGAGCTTGCTGCTAGGCATCCCGAACTTCCAGAGACATGGCCAGAAGCAGGAAGTTTGGGTTGTTCAGCTGGCTCACCTCTATCAGCCAGCTGCCCAAGATCTCAGTTGCCCTTGGCAACTAGAGCATCAGGCTTCCCTAACTTAAACAGGAAGCTCAGGTTTTCAGACAGCCAACCCTTCAGCCAGAAGCCCTGTCAGAATCATAGGGCTGGAAGGGACCTCATGAGGTCATCTAGTCCAACCCCCTGCTCAAAGGAGGACCTCTCCCACTAAATCATCCCAACCAGGGTTTTGCCTAAAAACAAATATGACCAGACAAATAACAAATGACAAAGACAAATAAGACCAGATATGGCTATGCCTCTGCCACCAATGTAAGTGTCCTGTTCCATTGGCATAACTCTAACTCCACAAACGGCATAGGCCTTATATTGGTGTAGTTCGGGTGTTCCTTACAGCAGCTATTGGCTGTCTTGTCAGTCTCACAGGTCCAGGGTGGAACTCGAGGGAAATTAATAACAAAGTCAACGCCTCAGCAGGGCTGTTGCCAGGGTCTCCACTCCAAGCCAGACCAGCACCCAGGCAGTCCCACCTCGGGCTGCTACAGGGGCTCCTCACTCCCCCATGGGAGCCCTGGATTCCCCTGCCTACCCAGGAGCATGGCAGCCTACTGGATTCCAGGTGTGGATCTCCTTGCCGGAGGTGAGAACCTGGGGCGGCTGCCCCCAACTCCTAGTGAGAAGTAGGGAGGTGAGAAGCAGGCTTCCTTGAAGCAGCTGCATGGAACTGAGACCCCTGACTCAGCTGATGTGCTCCAGGTGAGGACATGCACCACCAATAGGAGGAGGGTAATGTGGACAGCAGCCACTGCAGCAAGCTGTAAGTCAGCCTAACATTGGGTCGACTTAAGATTGAACTACTGCCAACTAGCATTTGAAGTGTGATGTGATTAGTGTAGGAGAAAGTAAAAGGTTAAAATAGAAAAACCAAGTAGAAGTGCCTAGATGCTGGCCTAGGGCCTAACCAAGTAATCCAAAACAGTGGGCCTGAACTGAATGTACTCCAGACCTGAACTGAAAGTACCGACAAGACACAGGTTGTGAAAGTCCGACTTCACTGAAATTGGCAAGAAACAAGCTGAAATTACAATAAGTACAATAAGAATGTAGTTTGAGGAAGGTGGTGGTGGGTTGGTCTAACAAGAGAGAAGGAGATGTATTGCATAGTTTGGCCTGGGCAAAGGTAAGGTTCAGTCAAACCATGACACCTTGCTGGATGGAGATGCCCAGTAATGCGTGGACCAATCAACGTAAAGTCAGATGAGGGTATAAAAGTAGGAGCCCTGGAGCTGAGACCCCATGCAGCCGAAAGAGGTGATGGGAGTCCTACCGTGAATTGAGCTGTTCCGTTGGATTGAGCACGTAAATGCTGCCAGCAGATCTATTGATATAGATCGCTTGCCATTGTGCTATGTTGCAATAAAGCCTAACTGGCACCTTCATTTCTACAAAGATCCATGGTCGTGTTGATTTCTTCAATCACAAGTGTTGCCTCAGTTTCTCTCTTGCACACAGGGTACGCCTGGGCTCCAAATCACTGAGCTAACCGAGTTCTCACTAGAGATTTGAGCCAAAGGTAACCCAGAGTGTTCACCAAAGGAGCACCTCAGCTTAGGATCATCAGGCTAACTCAGTCCCTGCTTAAAATCCAAGCCAGGCTCTAGATCACTGGGCTAACCAAGTCCCCACTTATAGATCTGAGCCAGGGGTAATCCTGAGGGAGCACGCATACAGAGCTTCACGCACGCATTCACGCATGCAGCCAAGCTGATATCAGCACCGGACACAGAACAACACTGATAACTAACAAGAACACCGCTCGCCCGACAGGCCGGAACCACACAGCCCATAACACGCCAGATCACAATCACAACACAGACAACTCAGATGGCTGCCTGCCTGTCCTTCAACACCTACTATTGTTATGCCTGGTACAGGGGCCCCCACGAGGGAGAGAAGGCCTTAAGATTTTGCTGTGTGTTTCACTCAAGACATTTACAATCTCACTCAATAAACTGACATCTCTTATTCCAGATGTCACATCTTGGCAGCCTGCACCTGTTCAGTCCAGGCAGTTTAGACATAAATGGAATACAGGAGACAGAGAGGAATGAGGAATCAAGTCCGATACTGTCTAATACATGAAAACATGCCTTGCTTAACATAAGAATGGCCAGACTAGGTCAGATGAGTGATCCAGCTCACCCTTTTTTAAAGTTCCACAGGACTCCTGGCTCATTTTTCTCAGAGAGACTAAAACAGCTACCTCTCTGGAACCTGTCACCATCTAACCCAATATCCCATCTTCCACCAGTGGCCAGTACCAGGCACTTCAGAGGGAATGTATAGAACAGATAAACCTCAAGAGATCCACCTCGTCAGCCATTCATAGCTTCTAGTATGGTTTTACATCCCACGTATCCATTGATGGACCTATTATACTCCATGGACTTCGTTCTTTTTTTTAAGCTCTGTTACAGTCTTGGCCTTTACAACATCCTCGGTTTGTTTCTGGTTCCCTTTCAGATCTTTGAATCCATTAAGTTTTCAGTGAAAACAACTTGTGGAAATCTTGAACCAACTCAAGCCCCAGTGTAATGCTACTAATTTGAGGGGAAGGGAAGGGAAGGAAGGCTAGTTGACTTCACTGTGTGGGGGTGCCTGTCCACAAGTAATGTGGGGTTTGTTTGTTTTTGAAGTTAACAGAGACGTCTTTCAGTGGGAGTGGACACATCACTTTGTTTTGATCACTGGCACGGTTCCCCTTACATGGACTGAGCCTTAAAACCGCTTGGGAATGTGGAAGCATTGCACTGTCCCTCAGCTGCTCATCTGAGAGCTAGAACACTGAATTGGGCATTGCGGTAGGCAGGAGTCAGAAGACACGTATACAAATGAAGCAGAGAGCATGCTTCGCCACTGGGCTAGACATACAAGCACTAGCTTGAATAGAAGTGTACCTGGGGGCAGAGGCGGCCTTTGGCGATTGGGGGCCCTAGGCGCAGGCCCATTGCAGGGCCCCCCTCTCTGGCCCTGGTTCCCTGCCACCAGCTCATCCCGGCCCTGCCCCCCACAGTCCCAAATTCCTACCACCCTGGCTCCCCCTCCTCCAGCCCCAGCTCCCTGCTGCTGGCCCCAGCCCCAGGAGCCAGCTCCTCCTTCTGCTGCCAACCAAGGCAGATGCAGATTTGGGGGTAGGCAAAGCAGGCGAGGGGTCCCCTTACTGCTTGGGGCCCTAGGTGTCTGCCTGCTTTGCCCACCCCAAAAGCCGCCTCTGCCTGGGGTAATAAAGAGGGGGGAGCTACCCAGCTGAGTACCAACTACTTACTTAGGGCACTGGCCCCTGCTCCCATTCTGCAGAAGCTAGCCTGCGCCTTGCGGCCTGGCCAGGAAAGCATGCTCCTAAAGGCAATGACTCCAAGGAGGGTAATCAGGCCTGCTCCCTTATAGGCACCAAAGCACCATCTCCATTGCAAGGTGGATTACAATATCTCAGCCACATTTGCCTACAAATGGCAAGAATAAATAGGTCTTTAGGTATTCAAAATGCAGCAACAAGTGATTCAGGTCACAAGATGCTTAAAATGACTATGCAACTTGCTGAGAAAGAAAAGGAATGCTTCCGCCCCAGGGGGTTAGGAGGAAACATTGGGGAGGTTTAGATTCCAGTCCCTCAACCTGATTTAATCCCACATCTGTCAGAGCTAGCATAAACCTAGGCAAAGAGTTAAGCACCACTTTCATGCCTCATTTCAGTTCAATACTGGGTCCCATATACATAAAAACACACCAGTCTTCCCCCGATGGAGAATATTTAGTTGAACGGTGACCAACCCTAGACAAGTATTTAATACAAATACAGTTAAAACATTTAAAAAAAAAAAAAGAGGGGGGGGGGGGAAGCAATGAAAGACCAAAACATTTTGAAAGTCAGCTGGGAGACAAAGTCAGATCTTTATCTCAGCTACATTGATGCAATCATACAAACTCCAGTGGCAGAAAATGGTATAGCCAAGGGCAAAATCCGAGTGGGTATGTCTACACTGCAATTAAAAACCCACGGCTCGCACGCACCAGCTCATCTAGGCTTCTGGGGCTCGGTCCTAGAGCCGGGTCTCCAGTCCATGCCAGAACATACTGCCATTAAACACTTCTGAGCCTGAGCCTGCTGTAGAACAGGCCATCCCTTGAGCCTAATTGCAGCGTAGAGTTTCCCTTTCTAAGGCCTCCATGGGTCTCTTTGGTTGTTTTTAGCAGAGAAAAGCAGACCAGGCCGGTAGTCTCTCCTAGAAAACAAAGGGAAATCAGAAGTTCACCTACATTAGGCCCTTGTATTGCACATCCGTTCCACCCTGGTGAATCCCTAACATGTGTATTGCACACCTTTGGAGGCAATGAAGCTCTGCACATGTAAGGGTCCATGTGCATGGATAAGTTTTCAGATCAGAGATTGTTTGTCCTTCTAAATGGCTTCTTCATGTGCATATGAAGTACGTCAGAGAAATTTATACCGACTGCAGCACAGAAAGTTTTTCTGAGCTCACATGCCATCTGCTACCCTAGTTTACACCATGATCCCGTTAAACCCCATCTACCTCAGGAATACCCCATGAAAGAGAGTCTGATTAAACCATAACATAATCAACAAGGTTTTAAGTTTAAAAGGAACCGTTTACGTATTATACGAGTCCACTGCCAAGGCAGCCTGGGCTGGAGGACTATCGGCACAGTTAGAATTCTGGGCGTTCTGACTCCACACTCAGCTATGCCACTGACTCACTGTTTTGACCTTGGGCAAGTCTTTTCATGTCTGCACTTCAGTTTCCCAATCTGTTAAAAAAAAAAAAAAAAAAAAAAAGGGGGGGGGGGGATAATCTCCACTTCAGAAGGGGTTATGAGGATTAGTCAGCATTTAATGTGGAGTGATTTGAACACAAAGTGCTAGGGTCAGCACTACACTTTTGCCAGTCACACTGCCTGTTACTTACAGGGATACATTTATGAGAGCACTGTTCCAGGTTTTGTTTTCCCAAGATCATGGTGCCTGCTTTTCCAGAAAGTCCACTTTAATTACATTGGTGAAGCCTACCAAACAACAAAAGAAAAATAAAGACGCTAGGGCCTCTTGATTGCTCCAGGGTCTTTAGCAACTAACTATTTAATATCACTTAATGGATTCAGTGAAGCCAACTAATGTTTTTGAAGGTGGAAGGATAACCAAATGCACAGATGTAGAATGGGGAAAAAAAGCTGTCTCAGCAGAAATAGAAGAGAAGGCACTGGGGCTTAAGGTGAATGCATTGTTGATTCTTCAGTTTAAAGCACAAAGGATGAGGCAGATGTTATGTTGGGCTGTTTTAGTAGGAGTATCGTTTACAAAGATCTAGGTGTTTTGTCTAGTCCACACTGCTTGGCTTAGCGATGAATTGAAGTAGATATGCCATGTAATGTACCATTAAAAAGTAATTAAATGGACAGAATTCGGAGAGATTATAGAAATTAAGAACTGTAAGGAAAGGTTGAAAGCACCAGCCACACGTATCCAAGAGACAGAAAAGATTTAGTAGCCACCTGTGTAGGATGATAGACACAAATATATTTATATAGATTTGGGCGGGAGGGGGAGAGAGAAAGACCACCAGTTAATCTTATTACTTCAGAAGGGACAGACCAAAATAATAATCAGCCTTAGCCACAACAGAAAATTGAGGTTATGAGGAAAAAAAACAAAAACACTATTTGAACAATTAAGTAATGAACTAAACCAGCAAGAGAGGACGTGGACTCACCACTCCTTGATATATAAAGACAGTGCTGGCATCCTCTTTCAGGGACAACAGTCATTTCTGCCACTGATGAGCTTCAGGGAGGAGAACACATTTTAAGACAGCATTCAAAACTTAACTGCACTAATGATACCTCACAGTCACATTCTAAAAGAGGAAAAAATGCAATGGTCTTCTACAAAAGAGAGTCACAAGGAAGTTTCAGACAAAATATATATATATATTTTTTAAATGTTTTACAATAAGTCAGGAAACATAGGAGCTTGCATACAAAGTTTATTATTATAACTCAATTCTCAGCTCCCTACAGCTCAGATAACCCTGGTGACAGTGTGTACAACTTCTAATTTTTGCTTTCATAACTTTAAAGCAAACAATACATTGAGTGTATTTTACTCTGTGCAAATAAGACAACTTTTGGAATCCTTCAGAGGAACTATCCCAGATTCTGTTTGCAGAGGTCTTTTGTTTCTCAAAAATGATTAATGAGTGTTTTTGTTTAAGATAAAGTGCTCCTGTCCAGCAGAATCCAAAAGCCTTTGAGAGTTTTCCTAGCACGTTTAGCTCAAATAAAGAAGTTGGTCATACAAATTCCAGCTTTCCATGCCCGTTGTACATTCCCCAGTGGACTAATGAAAGAATTTTATCATTGCTGAGGTCAGTCTGTCTCATTTTGTCACAGGACATGCAGCAGTTCTCGTGACCAGTTACTGGCACCATGCATTCCAAGTCTAACTTTGCCACCTGCCCTTTTTTCGAATGATGTCCATGAAAACTGTAGTGCAAACGGGAGAGCATTTCCTGGCGCTGATCTTGCAGTCTTTTGTTTTCACTCCTGAGCATCCGCAAAGCCAGCATGATAAGAAGCACTAAGATCAACCCACCGGCTATGGGAACAGCTATTACAGCTGCTCTGAACCACAATTCTTTTGAAGAGGTCAATTCCTGGACCTTAGTAATGAGGTTTCGGCTGTTGTCGTGCTGGTATCTGCTCCCATGTCCTGCAAAAAGTTAAAACAAGAGATGCTGAGTTTATTTCAGCCTCTGCTGGCAATTGTTTCAAAGTCCTTAAACTACCTACATTGAAAGCTGCTGCTAACACTGAAAAAGTGTCTAAAAACAGTACTTCTACAAATAGAGCTGAGTCTTCTCTAAACAAATTAAGATTATAATATACTTATTACATTGGCATTTGATCCAATACGAATACCACTGCCCCAGAAATGTTGAAAAGCAGGCATGCCGGACAGACATCTAATGCTAATACTGACATAAGAGCTACTCTGCATCCCCCCACATGCTTCTCCCTCTGGGATCTCTAAACAACAAAATCAATTGCACACATACAAGATCTTGACTGTCACAAGCCTACAGATCAGAGAAGGGATTTAGTTGAAAACTGCTTTCCCTACCTGAGGTCTCACCCTTGGGAGGAGACAGAACATCATGCAGTCCCCTATAATTGCACATATCTTCGTGGCAGCATTCCAATGTGGGCATGGTGGTGCCAGAGTGGTTTTGTGCCTGTTTAGCTTGGCAGAAGTCCGCTGCGCTTGCAATAGAGTCCAAGCAGCCATGAGTAAGTGGGGAATTTGTGTTCCGAGGGTCAAGCAGTCTGGAGAAGCAGGCATTAAGCTCAGATTTGCACATATAACCAGTTGCAACACAGTGTGCAGCATCACAGTAGCATCTAATTTCACCTAAAAAAAAAAAAAAGCCAAGTATTTTATTCCTACTTAGTACATAAATTCACTTGCTACCTCCAGGTTAACGATGGGCGATTACAAAATAAACTCAACAGTGCTAACTTTTGGTCACTCTAGATTGTTTTTCACAGCAGGCTTGTCCATTTTCTGCCCTCATGTAGTGCCTACCACCCAGGGCCCTACTCCTAGTGGCAGTTTTTGGGCACTATCATCATACCAATATTTACTACTACTAAGAACTATGATATACTTGATTAAAGCAGAAATAATTGAAGTATTACACTAAGACTAGGGGGTTCGGGATCATACTGCTAGATAAGACAAACATAACCACATCTGCATACCAGCTAGGAATTTTTTCTACCTACTAAATGTCACCATTCTACATGTAATAAAATCCATCCTTATTTAAGAGGCACAATTCCCCTCCCCCCCCCATTTGAAACAGTGTTGAGTTCACGACTGTTAAAAATTATTTTTGTTAAGGCAAGTTTGCATTACTCCTTTTAATCAAACATAAGTACACAGCAAAATTTCTGGAGTCCTTTGATTTTTTTCATATCTATTTAATCAGAACTCCAGAACGGTTTACTATCTCTCGGGGCTATGCCAAGGTTTAAGAGTTTTAGCTAACACCCTATAAAGCTATCAGCTAGAACCATTACAATCTAGCAATTCCAAGTCAGGAAGGTTTTTACTATGTGAAATTGGGCAGCTATTTCTGATCTCTTCAGAAAAGGAACTTTTTTAATAAAAAAAAGCAACAGGGCTTTTTTCGTTCATTTTATAAAACCAGGAATTGTGCAGTTTACAATTAGTGGCTTGTTTGCCAAAGTAAATTTCTTTCAAACCAAAATGGAAAATCATAAGAAGGGGTGCTACTGCAGAGACTGAATCCCCCCTCGGGGCGCCCCCCCCCAGTGGTGCACACAATCCAACAAGTGGTTGAAAAAGGGGGGGAAATGATGACACTGAAAATCTTCTACCGGTTTTTTAGAAAAAAAAAAAAAAAAAACCTTTTCAGGAAACCTCAAAAATTTCTGAAGGAAGCGATAAAAAAAGTTCCCTTCATAAAACGCTTCATTTTGTGCTCTCCAAACCACAGTAGACTGGTGCTGTTGGGGAAACATATTCTTTCAAGGCAAGTTATAACTCAAATCTATTCAATGTGCCATCAGTTCAGAGAATTAAAGGAGCTATCATTACAATTCTGTCAGTTGGTGTATTTCCTACCTCAGAGGCAGTGAGCCTTTAAAAGTCAGTTGAATGACCTGACCTCTTACTATATTCTGAAAACAAACCCAGTTAAAAGGCAGTTTACTATTTCCTCTGTCCCCCCTTCATAAGCTTAAAAAACCCCTCACCAGTTGACTGGGAAAGGATTCAATCAAATTAACATCCAGACTTCAGCCCACCTTAGACTCAGTTCTCCCCATAATGCTGCTGCAGTTCTGGGCTCTGAAATCATAAATGCTTAATAGAAGCCAAATGACAAAGCGTATCTCCTCAGTCTGCATCCTCTAAGGCAGAGGAGCCCAACTTTCTTTGACTTCATAAATGCCACCCTTCCAATATCGTGGGGAACAGGTTCTCTCGGCTTTCTTATGTACACTCTCTGAGTTTGCCACTTTTTTCCCTGCAAAAAGTGTCCACACAGCTCCGATTCAATTAATAAAATAAAGCAAACAAAAAACAAAATTGACTAACCTTCCACTACGCTACACTCAGCATGGAGAGAAAAATGAAACAATAAGCATCTTCCATTCTAACTGTTTATCTGACCCTATTTAAAATTCTACATTTAATTGCCCTAAGACGGTCTTACAAACAAAATCTGACAGGCTAGTTAGTCATCAGGTTATTACAACTCCATTTTAATTAAAGCCACATTTTTGCAAGAACAGAATGGACTTTGTATTATTGTATTAAAACTGTATTTCTGTCGATTCATAAAGTTTCTTCCTGTGCTATGCAAAAGGCCAGGAAGGGTATTTGGTATTTTGAGATTGAACAATGCCCTTCTGTTCCCTCCTCTTTCTTGTTACTGTATATAGCTATTAAAGAAAAATGTCTGCTTTTAGTCAAGATGGCTTCAGGAGAGACTCCAGGCTTCTCTTAAAGCTTTTGAAGTCAACAGCAGCCAGAAGTCTATGATCCCCTAATTATATCATTATCAGGCACATAGTTTCAGTATCTGTGACTTCACATCACTCAGTCACTCCCTGTTCTGGCTGCCTTTGAAGGGGCCAGAAGGCTTCTCTCCGCATGCTGCAAGGGCTGTTATTTAAGATTAATTACACCCTTACTTCCAAAATAAATAAATACTGTAGCACATCATCACTGTGCTGGTTTATCCTTTAACCTCCTCCCTGGATCTGGGCAATTATAGGGAGCCAAAAAGGCGACCTTTCCCCTTCCAAAAGACCCACTAAGCAGTCACTGAACTGGATGGAGACAGTGTTCATTTAATCTAACCTAAATGTGTTTAAATTTCGTATTTATTCACAGGACTGTAGCATGTGCAACAGGAAGCTAGACAGAGCTCTCTACTCCAGCACAAATTGTAAAAGTGTTACAGAAGGGGCTGAGGCTGGAATTAGTTCACTCGGATTTACTTTCCTTGGGCTTTGTTGTTACACCACACACAGAAGGTGTGTTACCAAACAAGGGGAGGGAAGACTATCTGCCCTATGCAGGCATATGGGGCAGGTCTGTCCCACACAGCGAGGCTCTGGAAGGGGCCGTGTGTCTCTCGATGGCCCGGCTCCATGGCTGGAAACGTTCAGGAGATCATTAAAGGCAGACTAAGCAAAACATTTTGACAACCGCTTGCCCTTAAGGTCTGACTTCTATCAATGAAGCAGGGCGCGGATCTAGCCGTGAGGTGGGGCCGGCAGAGGGAAAAACCCAACCACTTCTAAGGAGAGGCGAGCTCGCCCGAGCCTGCGAGGCTCGACGGAGGAGGAAACCTTACACACTAACAAAGGCTTGGCCACGGGCTTCAAAGCCAGCTCGGAGCGCCGGAGCCCTCCGCACCGAGCCGGGGGAGGCAGCCACGGTCGACGGCGCCCGAGGAGAGCGGCTGGGAGTTAGGGAGGACCAAGCGCTACTGAAGGGTCCCTCGGCTCCAGGGCACCTCCCGCAGCACCGCGCCCCCAGCCCTCCCCGCACCCCGAGACCGCCGTCCCCGACTGGCCGCCACCGTCCGCCACCCCCGCACCTCGGGTCAGCAGGATGGCCATGGCGCACAGCTCCAGTTGCAGCCAGATGAAGCAGTAGCTGGGGTGGCGATCCATCTACCCGGCCCCGGCCCCGGCCGGCCGCCCGGAGCTTCCTCCAGGGTTCGCGTCAGCCTGCGGCGCCCGCACGGCGCGGAGGTGCCCAGCTGATCACACGCGGCAGGGGCCGCTCGCCGGCCGCAGCCACATCTGGGGATGTCCGCAGCTGGCAGTAGCTCCTCCCCCGGCCCGGCTCCGAGAGGCGAAACACGCACGGCACCGCGGGGCCGGCCCGGCACAGATTAGCTCGGCTCGGCAGCCACCGCCGCTTCCCTCTAACAGTGGGACAGGAGGCGCCGCCAGCTCTGCCTGGCTCCAGCCTGTAAATAGAGGAGTGCCCGCCCCTCGTCCCGCCCCCTCCCCGCCATCGCCTCTCTCATTGGTCATGCTCCCTGCCACTCACTGCAGCTGTTCCCTGCTGCGCCTGGGACTGGCTGGTGGCCCAGACTGCGATGCCTCCCCCGCCCGCGTCTGCCAAGGGGAATTGGTGCGCGTGGGGATTGCAATCACTGCCGAGGGCGGAGAGGGGCGGGGCAGAGGGGTGCTCCACTGCCCAGCCGGGCTGTCTGTCTGTCCTAGCAGCAGGGCAGTCCGGAGCCGTCGCCGCGGAACGCCAGCCGCTCGCTCGCTCGCTCCCCGGCCGCTCTTCCCCCAGCCCCACCCGGCTGCTCACTCACCTGGGCCGGGCAGAAGCCCTCCCCCTGCCTGAGCCGGTCCCGAGCACGGGCTCACCGGAGGAGCTGGGAAGGACAGGGCCGGTCACGGGGAAAGATCATTACAGCAACGCGGGAAAGTAAGCCTTGGGCGAGAAGCGATCGAGAGACAGGAGCGTATCGTTTTCCTCTGTTCCGTATTTATTTTGTCGTGATCAATACAGCCCAGTCAGACAGACGGTTGGCTGGAAGGAGCCGGGCTGGATGTGGGGGGAGTAGCCGGCACAAGACACTTAGCGTAGATTAGCAAATCCAAAAACACCAGGCGCCAGTGAGACGACACAGACAGAGACTGACACTCAATTATCCTCCAAACAATCCCAGGCAAACACACAGGCCCTGCCTGATCAATATCAGCCTCCAAGCGATCTCCTTACTGAGATGCTAATTCATTTATTAGTACATTGTCTGAACTCAGCAAAGCATCCCCATTTCCCAACCAAAGCAGGCCGCTGTTCCCCACGCGCCTCTTGGAAACTTGGAAATGTTATAGCATCAAACTAGCCAGTAGATACATCTGCTGGAAAACTGTGTGTATTGATTTCCAGATTGTGATACTGTAGTATCTATTTTACCCACTTACAATACTTCCATCACAGTGATACAGGCGCCAGCCACATTAATGTTTAGGTGCCATATGCCCAAATCCTACTATGCACTTCTTTAGTAGAAGAGGGTAAACTCGGGAAAAATGGCCCAGCTCATTTATATGCTTGGTTAAAAAATTTGCAGGAGCTAAGACAGAGAGGCTAGTTAACAAGTACAGGAAAAACTTTTAGAAGAAAACTTGTGAAAGAATTGAAAAAAGTTAGTTAATGAACATTGGCCTGCATTTTCTCTCACTATGTCCAAAAAGAGGGATGTCTGAGGACTGTACAGTAGGTCATAGGTGATACAACCAGCAGTGCTGTCACTCCCCCTGGCTTAAATTGGTTTCCATAACAGGGTTTACACTTTGGGTCAATGGCTCTTTGCACCACCACTATGCAAATTGTGTCAGCATCCCTGCAGTAGGTAATGCACAATTTTACAAGTCTATTCTTGTGATCCTTCAGCGTTAGCTGCATCTCTCTGGGATGTTTGTTTTCGAACTCAAAGGTTTGTTGATTTTCAATTCCACTGTTTCCAACCGATGGTTTAAAGAAGCAGCACAGGAGTTTTTAGGCAAAATCAAGAACAGCTAAGGAGGGCTGCTTAACACATTGAACGTTGATAGGATAAGGAATCATCAGGGCAGGCAGTGTGGTACAGTGGAGAGGGTATGGGGCTGGGTCTCCAGAAACCTCCATTCAATTCCTGGCTTTGTCACTGAGCAGCTGTTTGAGTTGGGCAAGGCACTTCATTCAGCTCTCAGTACCTCTTATGGCAGGTGGAGCTACTCTACAGTGGCAGACCTTCCACTTAGGAGAAGGGAAACCTCCCATTTCACACCAAAAAGGCCAGGTCCAGGCAGCAGCAGATTTGTAAAAGGTTGTGCCAGTCACGCATATTATTCAGATTCTAGCAGGGATTATCCTTGAATAAAAAGAAAGACATATTCAATAAAGAATTAATAAATCTGTTTGTTTAATGGCAAAATGCAAACTTTAAAACAAAATGGGTGTATCTCCAGTTTCTGTGTTGAGTACCCATGCTAACCAGGCTGCAGAGGAGAGTTCAGCATTGAAATAATTTTTAATTCATCTTTTAACAAGTTCCTTTCCTTCACTGGCTCTTCCTCCTTCAGCGCAGGTATCCTAGAATGCCTGACCTGATGCTATGTCATACACTCCCCTGCATTTAATTTCCTCCCACTCTGTAACTTTCCTATCTTCAAAGCGTCTGACGAAGTGGGATTTTCTCCCACGAAAGCTCATGCGATTAATAAATCTGTTAGTCTTTAAAAGTGCCACAAGACTCTGTTGCATAAATTCTGTCATTGTCAGCGATGGACTACCAACAACAAATGGATCCCGGAAATTTCATTGCATCAAACTTTTTAAAAGGCTAGTGAGAAACCTATGTTTGCTTCCTGTCCCTCACAGCTAAGAGGCAAATTCTATTTCCATTGAAGACAGAATTTTGCTATTGACAGGTATTAGGAAACTTTCTGTAGAAACTGGTTGTTTCATAATAGTCCACAATGAGATTTCTTGCACCGTTTTTCTGAAGTGTCTAGTGCTTGCCATGGTCCGACAGGATACTGATGTAGATGGAATACTGCTCTGATCTGGTATACCATGTTGTTGTAGCTGAGTTGGTCCCAGAATATTAGAGAGACAAAGTGGTGAGGTAATATTTTTCTTGGACCAACTTCTATTGATGAGAAAGACAGAGATTTTCACACGTACAGACAGCTCAAGCCCTGAAGAAGAGCTCTGTAAAAGCTCAAAAGCTTGTTTCTCTCCCGGGGCAACACTGCCCCGAAGAAAAGTTCAGGGCCCAGGACCTACCACGCCGTCCCCGGCCAGGCCCCAGATCAGGCTCTGGCCCTGGATCCCTGGCTGGGGTCAGGGCTGGATCCTACCCTGGGTCTCCAGCTGGACTCGAGGCTTGCGCTGCATATACCCAGCACGAGCGATATCAATGTTTCTCTCTCATCAACAGAAGCTGGTCCAGTAAAAGATATTACCTCACCCACCTTGTCTCTCTGATCTAGTAAGACAGTTGCTGTGTTTCATGTGATCTCAAGGGGAGCAGCAGCAAGCCCTGGTTATTGCATTCAGCAAATATAGCTGCAATTAACTCAGTTTTCCTTTTAATTTTGCCAGCTATATTTTTACAGAGACACTAGAAAAGGAAGTTATAATAAGAAATGACATTCAACCGAGGTCATAGCTTTTCTCTAAAGAAATATAACACACACTGAGTTTGGAGAGTTGTTCTGAAGGCTGCCTCACAGTTGAAATATATTTACTAAATTTATTTTCTATTGCCATTATATTTTATAGCCCCTTATTTTTACAGTATTCGCACACTGGCTGTTTTGTTCTCCATTATTTGGCAAACTGTTCTAAATATTTGGTTTTACCACTCATGCATGTATGCTGGATGATACATGAATTATAAGTTAATGGCAAAATTTACTTTTGAACTTTAAATTTGAAATAATCTATAAGTCCTTAAGGATGTTTTAAATTCAGGATATAATACCATGTGCAATCACTTCATTCTGCCCCTGGAAGAGAAAGGAAGAAATATGAAATATCAAACTGAGATCAATCAAATTTACTTTAGCAGAAAGGGACAAACTGAATCTAGAACTAATTAGTGCTCATGCAACCTTGCATTATAATGGTTTTATTTAAAGTCTTTTAAGATTTTCATTTGTATAATATACTTGGACATGTGTTATACCACATTTTAAAGAATTTTGCAGCCCATATTTGTGATCTACCAAATGGTAACTTTTTAATGTTAGTTTCTGTTTAGAAATTGCAACATGCCATCAACAATGCCGCATCACCCACTGATGACATTACAACTCGCATTTACATGCATAGGAAAATCTCATTTTGCCAAAGTAATTTATAATCTTCTAGCTCGGTATTTCCTCTATGTTCTCAGTGCTGATGACAAGTGTATTTAGCAGGCTTCACTCTCATGTGTGACACCTATGGTCTGGAATTGGTTTGGGTTCATTAAGTCACATTGTTGCACCAAAGTAATATGAGAAACTATTTCTGAATATTGCAAATTTTCTGTCAAACTGAACATGGATAGTCTCTAGTGTCTTGTCTCGAGGGCAATGTATGTGAAATCAATTCTAAGAAGCAAAATCTCAACAGCTGTCATGTTTAAGTTGTGATCTAACATTTACTATAAAACATGTCAACTTCTGTTTTCAGGCTACATATAGATTTGCAGTGCCACAGCTGGGAGGGAATTGCTGGGTGCAAGTACTACTGCCCAATCTTGCTCCCCTGAAACCTGTAGAATTAATTTCCTAGTGGATCCACTCTAGCTTGAGCCATGGAGGGATGTGTTGTGAAGCATGGCTTTTGATTCACTCATGACTACCACATTTTCTCCCTGCTCTGATTACTAACACAAGCATTCTGCATAGGAAAGTGTGCAGGGTTTGTGTCAGGTCGCATGACAGACCATACACAAACACAAAACAATTCAGCTTTTGCAACACTAATTTGCTTCTATTTTAGAGGCTAAAGCAAACAGGGACAGAATTGGCCCATAAAAAGGACAGGAGACAGGCCGCCCAATGCAAAGCAACAATAATGACATGTTCTGCAACAAGAAGGAATGTGGGATAATAGTTACAAGGAAGCAACAAGTAAAAGGACCTGAGGCAGCGTGATGTGTCTGTAACAACTGAGAGAGCAGCCTGGAGCCTTAACTTGTAATGACTATGTAGCCCACATATCAAAAGGCCACCATACACACAAATACAATGAAGCCCTTTGAAATGAATACTGCATAAAAACATAACAGTTTCAAAATAAACTTCCAGTGCACCTCAAGGTAAAATACAATAGAAATCTGACCTGAAAAATGTCTCTGCCTGTCAGAGGAATACATTCTAGCAGTCTGGACCAATTCAAGACGTTATGCAGAGGCATTCACTCAGCAATTGTAAATACACGGATACCAGTCAAAGGAACAGGCCTGTTCAGAAAAGCATCACAAATCATATGAACTGTGTTTGGGGTTTTTTTATATTGTTTTGAAGGCTGATAGCTTCAGCCCTAAATTTCAGCCAAGGGAGTTTAAGCTAATGATCAGTTCAAAATAATATCCTAGAAGTTATGAGTAACACAAAATTTTGAAGCCCCTTGCCAGACACAAAGGTCCACCTTCTACAGGTCCTGCTTTTCCTTACCTTTGTCCTCAGATTCTGGAGAAGGCCCAGCATCTTCCAACAGGAGCCTTCTGGACAGCTCAGTCTAAGTGTCTTATTTCATCTTGTGGGGTTCCCAAGTGGCCATATCCCATACACTTGTGTTGTGCAAACAACCCCCCTGACTCTTAAGTTTTAACAATCTCATTACTTTTAAATCTAGTGCCATCTAGCCTTTACAGCCCAGAGAGAACTGCCCTATTATGAAATGCCACATCACAATTTATAAATGTAGTCAAATCCTTTTTGGAAGCCCGGCTTCCAAAGAAATCTGACAGGCACTGGAAGGTGACAAAGGTGATAGGAAAGCAGTAACCACTGGACTAAAATAAAAAGCAAAACAAATGAACATAAGGAGAAAGGCCAGGAATTTTTTTTTTTTTTTGACTTGACGGTGTTTACAGATTGCATCTTCTTACTGCCAGAGAAACTGCCCTTCCTTCCATTTCTGGATTTGGAACAGAAAGACATCAAGAAATTCCAGCTTCTTCAGCACCCTGCTCTCCTTTTTTTTTAAATGTACAACAGCTGGGGCTGGATTTCCAGTTAGGCATAGTAGGCATGTGCCTATGGATGCCTGTCTTCTAGGGGTGCCTAAACAATGGCAGATTACTGCACGGGCCAATGGGGCCCATGCCTGTGGCCCCAGCCAATTTGGGGGTTCTGTGCGAGTGCTGGAACTCAATTTGGGGGTCCTGCATGAGTGCTAGAACCGTCTCCTCCCCTCCCCTGCTCCTCTTCCTCTTTCCCCAGGGCTCAGCTGCCCTGCTCCTTCTCTTCCCCCTGAGGCCACTCTCCCTGGCCAGGCTGGAGCCAAGGCAGACCCCCGAGGTGAGCATATTCCCCCCACCCAGAACTGGCTGAGCCAGTCGCTCCAGTCCCTCTCATCTCCCCATCCCCCTCATGGTGCTGGCCCAGCCAGTCCCCCACAGCACTCCCACAGAAAACAGAAAGGTCATCTGTACGCACAGGGGATGGGGTGCAGGGGGGAAGGGAGTTGTGCTGAAGATGCTTTTCCTAGGGTCACTTAACACATAAATCCAGCCCTGGCTCCTCTCTCTGCTGCTCCCTACCACGTATTTGTCACCAGAACCTATAAGCAGTTTTGAAACTTGACTAAATAAAGCTACAATGACATTTCCGCCTGTGCCCCTTGCTTATTTTGGGTTTAAACTGTTGTCTCCTGAAAAGTCCTTCCCAGAGGGAAATTACTCCCTCATACAGCAGTTTTTGACATCACAACACACTCCTGTTCAGAATACTGGCAATCTTCCACTCTTAGCCCAAATAGTTAGACTTAACCTTGCAGCCTAACTTTATTAAATAGAAATTGTGTCTATGCAATAGTTGGTATTTGTCTGAGGGGAAAAATAAAACATATTCAAAGTAAGAAAAGAAATTGATAGTTATAGTTGACTAGAAACACTAACATTCATCATGATTGCAGCACTGCCTCAAAGTTGCATTCCTAGCTATGCAAATACAGTATTTCCTTATTTATCTGCCTGTGCCACACCGGGGTTTGCCAGTATTGCAATATAAGGAATTAAGATTCTCAGCAGAAAAAGATTGTATTTGGCTGATTAAAATTAGCATCAGAGAGCAATCAGTGAACAGCCTGTACCCTTTCCTTTCTCTGTCCTGAAAATCTCATCTGTGTTGGATACTGAAAGTAAGCAAAATGCTGGAGAAATGCATAAAGAATCATTGGTGCAGCCTTTATTGCTTTACTACCTCAGCTAGCTGCTTTGGGCAATTTTTTCCTCTTATAACACATTACACAGACTAAGGAGCCTGCTACCTGCAATTTCTGTCACTCCAGGCACAGCTGGCAAAGCACAGGTGTTCCCCTTTTCTCCATCATCATCCCTTCTCATTGAAGAAACTTAGTCTAGTCCATGCCCTCGTCACATCTCACCTGAACTATTTCAACTTTTTGCCACCTCCAATCCACACAAAACTGCAACCTAGGTCACTTCCCTTTCTCTCATTTGCTGCACTGATCATGTTACCACCACTCCCCTTTCATCTCTGCTAACTCCTTACAGCCAAGGCTCTGCATGAAGTTGCCCATTCCTATAGCTCAGCCTTCGATTCCTACCATACCTCCCTCAACACACATGTGATTTGCTCTGCTAAGTTTCTCACCTCACCAAATCCTTTGCCTCCCCCTAATGGCAATTCCATGTCATCACTATGATCATTCTATGCACAAAGCTGTAACACTCAACAATAGGGCTATGGAAAAATCTCACTTTTGTCCACTTTTAAATATAAATGCAATTATTTACCATAAATGATTTTAACGATACACAATGATTATTGTTAAATAAAAGATTCAAAATACCTTCAAACCCCAGACCCAACAAGAAGGCTGCATAAAGCAAACAATCATGGCTGGATGTCACGTCTTCCTTTCTTTTCTCCTGAACATTGTCTAATTTAGGGCCTAATCCTGCAAAGTCCTACTCGTATGAAGTCAGTGGGGCTAATCACATGAACAAGGACCCATTTCTTACACTGTAAGCTCTTCAGATCACTATCTGCTAGTTATGAATTACCCTCACCAGAGAATCTAAATGCTATGAGAGGCAGAATATTAAGCCCCCACTCACCACAGTTCTCAATATGGCCTACCTATGCTCAACACAGGAGCTGGAGACAGGTGACTCTCTCCACCAACTTTGTGATTTCCCACGTCTGGGTCTTGCCAAGAGTTAGCTCAGCCAAGTAGCCATTCCAATAGTTGAGAACAATCAGAGCATGGAGCTGCATCTCTGACCCCAATAGTCTGCAGGGAGCAGAAGGGCTACAGTTCAGGTTCCAGGACAGCCCTACAATTCAAGGGGCCAATAAGAACCTGATAATTGTGGCCTAGCTAATTTTTTAAGGTGGGCTGAGTTTCATGTGGTCCACACTAGAGCTTCCAGAGGTTCTAATCACCACCCGTCTGGCACTGCACTTCATATGATCAGGCCCTTCATGATCTCTATATTTACCATCTAGATGGCATCAACCAGCTCTCCTCATTGCCATTCTGCTTAAACTGAAGTAATGAATGATCCCAAAGGAAGTTGGAGGAAGAGCAGAGGCGGCATTTGGCTATTGGGGGACCTAGGCATGTGCCTGCTTCGCATATCCCAAAAGCCGCCTCTGAGGAAGAGACTCTAAAGTTTCCAGCATGTGAATACTTTGCCTGAAGTGCCCATTGATGCCTGTTTTCCATTTCAAACTAAAAACCCAACCAGCACCACTCATGCCTCCTTCCGATCACCAGCACACATTTGCTTTTATCCTCATGGAGGAATCACTATCTGGGATCTGGGCCAGGGGGATCGATAGAGGGAAGCTGGGAAAAGAGGCAGGCAGATTGATTCCCCCAGGGGGGAATGTAAAACACTGGAGAGAGACAACAATTATTGTAATTGGGGGTAATGAGGCTGAGGCACCAGCTCCAGGTCTACTTAGCATTACTCAATGCAGAGAGAGGCACACACAGAGGAGACTCCTCCCCAGCCCCAACTTGCCCTACTGCAGCTAGCTTGTCAACTTGTTCCCTGCTGGCAGCCCACATGCAGCTTTTCCCTCATTGAGCCTCAGCCCTTGATTACAGGCTTCCTGTGTGAGGCTCCCCACCCAGCTGCAGCATAGCCATTCGCAGAGCAGGTGTGTCCCTTCCCTGGGTTAATTCATTGACACTGATTTTGCAGGGGTAGGCAACCTGAAGGATAAGAAGAGCCATTTTTATAATTCCTTCAATAACCAAGTGTTTTGAGAGCCGCAATGAGTGTAGCCTCCTGGTGCGGGGTGGAGGGACTAGGACGGGCACCTGCTGCAGGATCCTCTGGCAGGGAGGAGGTGTCCTGGAAACAGGACTGGGCCCCCTGCAGGGTCCCCAGGTGGTGGTGGGGAGCCCTGGAGCCTGGAATGGGTCACCCACAGGCAGGGCTGGATTATCAAAGGGGCTTTAGGGACTTACGGGGAACCGTACAGTAGGAGCGGGGGACACCCTAAGGGGGGTCCTGCGGTGGGGTTAGCCTGGGGCCCTTGGGCTGGTTAATCTGGTCCTGCCTGCAGGGTCCCCCTGTTGTGGGGGGCAGGTAGCGGGGAGGACAGGAATGCCCAGAGGCAGAGCCATGAGAAGGCCACCTGCAGGGGGCACCAGGCTTTAAGGGATGCCAAGTTAGATGGAAGTGATTTTTTTTCTCTATTTAAAAAACATATTAATATGTTATCTCTTATAAACAAAGGTATTGCCCTCTGACAGGGGTGCAAAAATCATAGTTTGCCTAGGGTGCCAAAAACCCTTGGGTCGGCTCTGCCTGCAGGGTTCCCCAGTGGGGGGAGGGAGGGCAGGAATGCCCAGAGGCAGAGCCACGAGCAGGCCACCTTCAGGGTCCCCCAGTGGCAGGAGGGAACCCGGAGACTGGAGCCACAAGGGGGCAGCCAAAGAGCTGCATGCAGCTCTGGAGCTGCAGGTTGCAGCTCCTTGCTCTATGCTGCGGTCACCAAAGAATCCAAAGTGAAAGGGTGGGAACCAGTTAGGCCCCAGGTACCTGTAGGGCTGCAGAATCCTTGTGCCAGCCCCTCCTCCCCAACCCTCAGCACTGCAGGCAGCCCCCTCTTTCAAAAAAAAGCAGCTACCAGCTGAAAATTTGGTGGCAGCCACAGCTGGAGTGGGGGGAGAGAGGGCGTTTCCCAGGTATGCAGCTGAAAGGAGCCGCTTATGTAAAGAAGCCACCAGTAACTGCTCCTCTCAGCAGCATGCCTAGGACGAAGGTCACCAGGGATGCCGTGGAAAGAAGCCACCCAGAGCAGTTCCTCTCAGCAGCATGTCTGAGGATGGGGTTCTCCAGCAATGCCGTAGAAAGAAGCTGCCCAGAGCAGCTCCTCTCAAGGGTCTCTAGGCGCAAAGCAAATCGAAGCCAACACAGAGTGGCTTTTAGTGGCAGGAGCAGCAATTTCAGCGGCACAGCAGAGACTGCTGCATGCTGCTCTGAATGGGCTTGTGTGCCACAGTCAGAACACATGCCGGGGGTTATCTACCCCTTTAGGTAGTTGTATGTCTGCCATCAAGTATTTGAGCACCTCACAATCTTCAGTGTATTTATCCTTCCAGCACCCCGATGAGATAGGTTTTATGACCAGCCTCATTTTACAGATGGGGAACTGAGGCATGTAGGATACGTCTACACTGGAGCCTTAGGTTGACTTAAGGAAGGTTAAGTCGACCTACAGACTGCTGCATCCACAGTGGGCTTTTATTAAGTCGACTTAAGTGCTTCCTTAAGTCAAATTAATAACACTTCTTAAGGTCAACTTAACGCTTAAGTCGACCTTATTAAGTCGACTTAGGCCAGTGTAGATAGAGAGTGCCCTTAAGTCGACCTAATTGGCCTCCAGGCCCCAGAGCAATGTGGGACAGCTACCCACAATGCACCACTCCTCCATCCACCTAGCACCTGCCAGTGTGGATGCAGGCAGTTGACAGAAGTGTTCAATGTGGACTCTCTAAGTCAACTTTACAAGGTCGACTTAAAATCGACCTTGTTAAGTCAACTTAACAGAGTCTCCAGTGTAGACATACCCGTAGTGAATTGCCCAAGGTCACACAAAAAGCCTGTGGCAGAGCAGAGATTTGAACCTCAGGCTCCAAAGCACTTGACTCAGAGCACCATACTTCCTCTCGATCCCTTTGGGATCAAAGAACCTTCCCCTTTTGCCTGCCTCCCACAACCCTGTTTCTTCGCTATTTCTCTGGGGATTGAGGAAGACCATCATTTTATACATGTCACAAGCAGACTGTTTCTAAAGGAGATAGAGGCCTAGGAGAATGAATTTCACTGCCCTGAGCATTTATTCTGACACCAAATGCATCATCTGCAACAATGCCTTATGATCAGTGAATATGCAATTCAGATAATTGTGCTGAGATTACAGCAGGTCTTAATCAGATCTCAAGAGTCCTGAGATGTCAATTTTCCATTCCTAGATGTCCAACACCCAACAGTTTGGACATGGTTGGATCCAGCGTTTTGGCTACCTAATTATTTTTTAAGTTATAGAAGTGCAAAAAAGTATCTATCGGGGACCTATGTGCAGTTTTGTGCTACTTTAATTCAGAACTAGCTCTGATTTAAAATACGAACATTTTTGCCACTTTAGTGTAGCCTAGGTGTATTGTGTTAGCCAGTGCTAGGTGGAGAAAAGCACCTTAACAGTCCAAAAGAACTGTCCATATTGAATTTCCTGACTTGTTGTGGGTTTAAGTCAAATCTTTAATAATACTGAATGTATCTATAAGGGAGACTGATAATGATGTTAAATGTATTGGCAGCTTCTTATTATTAATAGCACAATATCACTTCAAGACCCCAACCAGGCTCTTAATCCCATTGTTTCACACGCTGTGCCAACATTTAGTAAGAGAGATTCCTGGCACCAGAGCGCTCACTTACAGTCAAGAACGACAAAGGGTGGGGGCTGGGAGACATAGATTACAGCAGAACAAACAAGGAGTCCTGTGGCACTTTTAAAGACTAACACATTTATTTATTGCTTAAGCTTTTGGGGGCGTAATCCCTCTTCATCGGATGCATAAAATGGAAACTGCAGTATGTTAGGTATATATACACGTGCAGAGACGGGCAAGTTGCAAGGTCAATTCAAACAGTTCCAGGGGGGTAGTCTGTTAGTCTACTTCAGCAAGCCAAACAAGTTGTTTTGATTCAAACAATGTGGATGTGGGCTTTAAGAACAATGGATGAGAAGGTGAGAATGTTAAAAGAGGGGAAATTACCTTTTGTAGGCAGTGAGCCATTCTAAGTCCCTGTTCAGACCCAGAGAAATGATGTCGAGTTTACACATGAATTCCAGCTCCGCAGTTTCACGTTGAACTCTGGTTTTGAAGGGTTTTTTGCTGAACAACTGTAACTTTCCTGTCTGTTAAAGAATGTCCAGGGAGGTAGATGTGCTCCCCTACTGGTTTTTTAGTGTTCCCATTCTTGATGTCTGACTTGTGTCCATTTATTTTTTTGTGCAGAGACAGTTCAGTTTGGCCAGGCAGAGGGGCACATGATGGCATATATCACATTGGTAGATGTGCAGGCAAATGAGTCCCTGATGGAATGGCTGATTTGGTAGGTCTTATAATGGGGTCCCTTGAGTAGCTATGCAGGCAGAGTTGACAATGGGGTCTATTGCAGGGATAGGTACCTAAGTAACTTAAGGACCAGAAGTGGAATTTAGAAAGATCAGGCAAAATGACAGAGCTTGACCTATGATGCTGGGGTCACAATTTAAGATTTTAATACAAAGCTAGTCACAGTTTTAGAATGATTAGACAATACAAGGTTGCAAGGTCTGAGTACAGATGAGGATTACACACTGACCCTGCTCATACAGGGACGAACCAAGGCAGCAGTCTGTTAGACATGTAAGGAACGTCCCTCATTTTTACCATGAAATTTCCGTTTGGGGTTCTTTTTGTGTTGGTCCTTCCTAGGTGCATGTCTTCTGCTCTAGACAGCTGCATCTGCTGGCAGAGGGGCTGCTCGGCCACAGCTCAGGAGATGTCTCTATGGTTACAATCCTCTTGACTGAGAAGGACTTCAAGTACCACCTCACCGGGAAGACAAACACCAGAGTCCTGGGGCACTTTTAAAGATTAACAGATTTATTTATCGCATGAGCTTTCACAGGAGAAAATCCCACTTCATCAGATGCTTTGAAGAACAAATATTTCAAATTCCAAAGGGGTAGCCATGTTAGTCTATTATAGAAAGACAACAGAGTCCTGTGGCACTTTTAAAGACTAACAGATTTATTTATCGCATGAGCTTTCGTGGGAGAAGATCCCACTTCGTCAGACGCTTTGAAGATAGGAAAGTTACAGAGTGGGAGGAAATTAAATCTGTTGGTGAGCGAGGCAAGCTTTTGCACTTACACAGAGATCTTCTTTAAGTGTCACACAGAGTGCATTTCTTGCCCTCTTGTGGCCAGATGAATGCTGTCATTCAGTGAAGAGTTGGAAACTGCTGATTGTAGCAGGAACACCATGTCAGAGTGGGCCGATCTATCCAGCAACTTTGTGGATGATCAAAGCTGTCCTTAACACGTAAAAGTGGTATCACTGATATGGGCTGGCATAGTTAAAGTGGTACAATCTCCTGAGTGTGGATGCAAGTATAACACTATAAAGATACAGCTATTCCTGTATGGGAAGAAGAATAACATGTGCTGTGTAAGGCACCTTTAATCCTATACGACTGCATCCAGACTAGTCCAACTATTTTGGTAAAAATCACACCCCTTGCTAAAAGAGTTATAATAGTACAAATGGCACGTGTAGCCACATTATTTTCTCCCTTGCAGAGAAATGACAAGAAATACTTCAGTTCCCATGTGTGGTCAGAAATTAGCTTTGAAGAAATCAGACATCAGCTCATGAGATAGCCAAATAAGGTGCCACGTGTCAGAGTTCATAACACGCATAAACCAAGTTATGCACCATATATCAGTGTCTCAAGCTATCGGGTGTCAAGAGACAGGCAGTGACAGATATTAGGAGACTAGCATGTTCCATGACCCTAGCATTAGACTTCGGCTGCAAGAAATAATAAGCCATACTGTGGTCATTATTCCACATTTATCACCATGTTAAATCTGTGGAAACTATATGGACAGAAGACTACGTGCTTCGACCATCATTAAAAAGTAACTCTTGGAGCTCAAGTACCATTTTGCTCATGCAAATTTTTGATTTTAAAACAGGGATTATCTAGTGAAAATTAGTCATGCAGCAAGATCAAACATATTATTTTTGTGTATGAAGACATTTCTCGGAACTCTTATGATCTACTCACATTCACTTTCAAATATTCACAGGAGTCAATGTTTTCATCAGACCATATTGATCTGAAAAGAGAATTTCCTCAGAGGAATTATACATGCTAGTCTAAACCTGAAGCTTGTGATAGGGACCATACAAAGATTTTCTGTGCTATTACAAACATCTTGCTTTCAACCACTCCACGATGGCACCTCTAAAAATTTTTAATGCTTTGATTAGCTGGGATAAGGGAAGACTCACAAAAGTTATATTACAATAGACGTTTACTTTCTTGCCAGACTTCTTCTTTCCCTTCTACACTATGTAATAATTCACTTCTCTACAGTGTATTTCAAAGCAAAGTAGCCAAGACACTTCACAGTAGGACTTGTCTACACTTAAATGCTATAGAACAGCTGAGCCACTGTCAGGTTTCAAAGTGTATCCACTCTGCTGATGGGAGGGGATTTCCCATCAGCATAGGTAATCCACCT
The DNA here is from genome assembly GCA_007922175.1 of Pelusios castaneus. NCBI lineage: Eukaryota > Metazoa > Chordata > Testudines > Pelomedusidae > Pelusios > Pelusios castaneus. Next base: position 10,698,126 of record ML685840.1, on the reverse strand, counting down.
CCCTGAGGAGTGATAGCAAGGTTGGCAGAAGAATTCTTCCACCAACCTACCACTGTCTACGTAGGGACTTACGTCTGCTTACCAGCACTACTCACCACGACCAATGGAGTTAAGTCAATCTAATCTGCTAGTGTAGACCAGGCCTATGAAAATCTTTACCTGCAAACAGTGATATCGTATGTTATAAGAGAATGGGCCAGATTCTCAGCTAGTGTTCACAGGTATTGCTCTGTTTTAGTCTATGGAGCTGCGCAGATTTATACCAGCTGAGGCTTTGGCTCTGTACACAGGTGTCATTTGCCAGGGAGTAGGGTGGGGTATAGAAGCTCAGAGTGAATGACTGGGGCCTGCTGTACACTGAGGGCTTAGGTTGATGTAACGCTGCTGACTTCGACCTTCTACAGTCTGCGTTCACACTGACGCGGGTGTCAGGTCCAAGTAAGTGCTGTTAAAAGTCAACCTTATAAGTCCACCCCCGAAGAGGCAGAGCGTTTAAGGCAAAGTTAGTCATTCACCTTAAATGCAATGTGGACAGTCCCCACCACCCTGCGGCTCACCTGCTAGCTGGCAGACCCCGCCGGGGCTGCCACTGGCCCCAGGAGCCACACAGCCGGCTCCCCTGCCAGTTCCCCAGCCCCACAGCCGGGGCTGCCAAGGCGGGAGAGCTGCGGCTGCCGAAGCCGGCGGCAACCCCAGCAGGGGGTTGCCCAGTCCGCAACGGGGCTGTGGGGGCCGGCGGCAGCCCTGGCAGCAGGAGTGCGGGGGACCAGAGCAGGCCCCAGCATTGGGCTGCCGAGCCAGCGGCCAGTGTCTATACTGGCAACCGAAGGAACCGGAGCAGGAGTGTTCTGAGGACACTCTCCTCCAGTTTTATGATGTCGATGTGTTAATATCGACTTTAGGTGGCATCCCCCCAGTGTAGGGAAAATGGGAGCCTCAAAGAAGAGAAGTAGTTGTTTGTTTTGTTACAGAATTAATAGGTATAGTTGAAGAACTAGAATTTGAAAGAAGTAAGGGAGCCCTGTAAGTGCACAGCACCATGAGAGAAAAATCTACCAACACTGGTGACAAAAAAAAGGAGCATATAGAAGTTTGGAAATCCTGGGGCATAAGGAATGGGCAGTGCAGTAAGAAGTTCAGGCTTGGCTGGGGAAGTCCATGGAGGAATATTTATTAATGAATTCTGCACTGGACAGGAAGTCAGCAGAGAGACTCATGTGCTCCCTTCTCTAGTTACAGAATAAGACAAGTCACCACATTTAGGACAAAATATAGTTTTGAGAGCTGGGCTTTAGGGGGGCGATAAAGTTGGGAATTACAGGCTGCGTCTACACTGGTAAATTAAGTCGACTTAAGCTTGCTTAAGTCGACTTAATTTACCCTGCATCTACACTACAGTTTCCTTAAGTCAACTTAAGCAAGCTGCTTAAGTCGACTTAAGGAAAATAAAGTCGACTTAATTAAACTTAAGTCGACTTTATAAAACCACCTTCCTAGTAGACCTAAGGCTTAAGTCGACTCCCTAGAGTCGACTTAGGGCTACCCCAGGGCTACACCAATGCCCTTCCTGCCAGGAGGGCCACAGGGGGAGCCTGGCATACCCCCCCACAGGGCAGGGCAGAGCCCTGCCCACCCTGCCCCTATGCCCTGCCAGGGTCCCTGTCCCCCTTTGCCCCATTGTACCTAGCTACAATGGGGCAAAAGCTGAGCCCCCTGGCATTGGGCAAGGGGGGCCCCCACTGCCCCCGTGGACCTCCCCTAAGTCCCCCTAAGCCCCTAGAAGTCGACCTAGGTGTCCAGTGTGGACACTCTAGGTCGACTTTTTAAGTTCCCCTTTAAGTCAACTTTATTTTTAAGTGTGGACACACTAAGTCGACTTAACTAAGTCGACTTAGTTAAAGTCGACTTAAATTACCAAGTGTAGACATAGCCACAGAGAGGAGATGAAGATATAACTAAGAACTGGCAGACAGATGTGCTTAGAGCTGATGGGGGAAACATAAAACACTCCCATTAGCTCAAAGGATTACATCAGAGGACACTAGGAGATCAGATGGGGAAAATATGGGAGGATGAAAAGATAATGTTGGCAATAATGATGTAAATTTAAATGGAAAACCAACAAATTCCTCACACTTGGAGTCTAAGAAGGAGTTAGGTGGAAGCAAGCTCATGATGTTAAAGAGGGAACAAGGTTTGCATACCAGTGAAACTGCAGGATACACTCAAACATAGGGATGAGTTCAACCTGGTGTAAGTGGATGCAGCTCCTATACTCAGTTGCCATTAAGGAGAAGATTACAGTATGACAAAGGTTGCTACACTAATAGATCCAGCGGAGAGAAATCTTATTAAAATCACATACTTTATAGCATTAGCATAACTGTCAGCACAACAGGAAAACTGATCTTGCATAGCCCTTTTCCTCAAAGTTTGCAGCACAGATCTAAAGTCACTTACATCTGATCTGGGGACTGAAAATATCAATTATCTGACAGAGTGCCAATTAATGGTAACTGAAGAAAAACTGTGCACAGAACTTGATCCACTGAAAGTGACCACCACTCTGTGCTTTAATTTTCACACCTGTAAAACAGGTACAATATTTACACTCATTGTAAAGCCTTTTAAGAAATACAGACAAAAATATTATTATTACAGTTTACTGACCAATAAAACTGAGATAATGCTACTTACTTTGGATGCTGCAAGACTGTTTTCAATCTTAAGTGCTTTCAAACCCTTGGATGTTAGGTGCTTTGTCGGGGAAAGTAAGATTTTATCTCCTAAAACATATGCCCTATAGATGCAAATTTAGATAAAATCAGTGATCCTCTTACGAGACACCAAATTCTACTGTTATGGATGCTGTAAGCTGTGGTGTGAGTTGCAGCTGAATGTAAAATTATCAGAAAATGAATATCAATGAAATGGCATCTCTACTGTATTGTACAGCTCCTTTGTTGACAATAAAATCCCTTCTGGCCACTCAGCATAAGTTACCCATTTTTCACACCAATAGCTGCCACTTTCACTTCAATTTTCCTTTGGATTTATACCACCATTGAAGAAAGATGGGCTGAGTTAACTTTGCTACTGGAATATATAACTTTCTTGCCTTTCCTTACTTTCTGTAATAGACTATGCACTCTTAGCATGTTACTTTTCCATTTATTGTATTAAATGAATTTTATATGCATTCTTTTAGGTTTTTCTTGCTGCTGCTTTTTTTTTTTTTGTACTATTCATCAAAAATGGTGGGTGTTAAGACAAACTGCCTCTTTCACATCTTGTTTTTTTCCTTCTGTTTGTTCATACAGTGAAATGAAAACATTAAATTTGTGACATTTCAATCATTGGGATGTTACAAACACAGAAGTGTGCCTTGGTTGCAGGCTTAAGATGAAAAATGAACTAGGTTGTAAGGAAGTTTTCACCCAGATACAATGATCTTAAAACAGAAATTGGAGACAAATACGGACGGAAGGGAGGGTGGCTTAGCAATTGTAAGAAACATGCCTGGAAGTCAGACACCTGCTTATACTCAAATCTTTGGCACAATATTTGGCACAAATTTCCCACATGACTGTGGCCAAATAAGTACAGAAATTAAAATGACTGGGACTGTTCATCTTAGAAAACTGACAACTAAGATGTGTAGAGGTCTATAGAAATCAAGAATGGTGTGAAGAAGCAAATAAGAAAGTGTTATTTACCCCTTTCACATAACTCAGGAACCAGGGATCACCTCCTGAGGCTCAGATCATGTGTTGTATCTGTTCTTATCAGTTTAATATCATCACATTGTGTATAGTATTCAACCTAGATACATCTTTTACAAGAGTAGGAATTTTGTTCATCCCTTGTGTTCACCAATAGATGAATCACCTAACAGATTTTTGTTGGCTTTTTTTTTAACACTGCTGGTAGGGGCAGCTTGTTTCTTCTCTCTCTAGCACTATTGAACCAACAGTGCCTCTTAAAAAGGCTAGATATGCATGGAAAGAATAAAGGATAGCGTTCTTTCTGAATGAATAAATAGCATGTGAAGGCCTTGCTTTTGCAATGAGATAGGCATATAGAGAGCCTTTTGCCTGCTCAGCAAACTATCACAGTCAGGGGACTGCCTATAAATATCATTGCAGAACTGGGACCTTCTTCCTCCTCCCGTCTGTATTCCCATTTTAACATAGTTTAGTGGTGATCATTTACTCTCTATATTTTTATAAAACTGACCCTCATAACTATTTTATAATGTTATAGAAACCCATTTTTCTTCAGTGGAAATAGATCTTTTCTCCCATACTCCAACTTTAGGATTTTTCACTGTGTACAGGAAACCAATCTCATTCATGGCCTACTGCGTCACAGAAACATTCGGATGGAGAACATTTTACCATTGCTTATTGAAAATGACTTGTTTTCTTTTCCAATTAAAATGACAATTTTTTAAAATACACACACAAAAGGATTTGGCTTTTTCAAAAAGCATGTTCCTTTTCCTCCTGCTGACCCAGCCAGCTGAGAATGGCCCTAAATACTGGGATTGTATCAGTGATTTATTTCATTTGTGTTGAAAGAAAAGGGTTGTCAGGAATCTGGAAACATGAGCTTTGCCAGGGTTCCACCTTAATCCTTAAAGCTATACATCTGCTTTACAGTCCCTTAGTGCAGATCTCTTAAAAATGTCTTAGTATGTAAACCATTTACTATCAACAGCTAGTAGTGATTGGCAGGTAATCTCTTAATAGATATTTTTGATTGTTATAGCATGTTTCTTCCAAAGAATGCCTTAACCACAAGACAAGCATGAGCCAAAATTATTATTGATTCTTAATAAGTTACTTTACTATGGGCCGATCTACACTAGAAAATTAGGTCAAATCAACCTTGTTATGATGCTCAGGAGGTTAAAATATTCATGTCCCTGAGATATGTAGTTAAGCTGACCTCAGTCCCAGTGTAGACAGCACTAGGTCAATAGAAGAACTCTGTTGAGCAGCCTCCTGCCTCTAGGAGAGGTGGATATATCACAGCGACAGAAGAACTCTTTCCGGCATGGTAGGAAGTTTCAACACTAAAACAGTGCAACTGGAGCACTGAGGATGTGCCACTGGAGGATTTCTAACAGGGACATTTCTCTGTTGTCACTGTGGCCTCTCACAGAGATGGTCCGGGTGAGAATACTCTGTAGAAATACATGTGCCAGAACTGAATCAGGTGAATACATGGAAATATGTCCATAGATTTTTTTTAAATAAATGACAACATAGCTATTCTCATAGACTCTAAGGTCAGAAGGGACCAGTACGATCATCGTCTGACCTCCTGCAAAATGCAGGCCTCAAAACCTCACCCACCCACTCCAGCAATAGGCCACCAACCTATGACTGAGTTATTCGTCTCCTTAAATCATGATTTAAGGACTTTAAGATACAGAGAATTCACTGGTAGGTGAGCCATGCTCCTTGCTACAGAGGAACCCCCAGAGCCCAGGCCAATCAGCCCTGGGGGAAAATTCCTTCCTGACCTCAAATATGGCGATCAGTTAAACCCTGAGCACATGGGCAAGTCTCAACAGCCAGTTACCCAAGAAACAATTCTCTGTAATAACTCAGAACCCATCCCATCTCCCCTCTTAGGCCACTTGTATATCCACCACCCGTAGCCAAAGATCAGTCAATTTCCAAAATAGGCTATCTGATCATACCATCCCCTCCAAAAATTTATCAAGCTCAGTTTTGAAAGCAGTTATGGGTTTTGCCCCCACAACTCCCCTACGGAGGCTATTCCAGAACTTTATTCCTCTAATGGTTAGAAACCTGTGTCTAATTTCAAGCCTAAATTTCTTGATGGACGGTTTATAACCATTGTTCTGGTGTCCACATTGGTGCTGTACTCAAATAATTCCTCTCTCTCCCTGATATTAATCCCTCTGATATATTTATAGAGAGAAATCATATCCCCTCTCAACCTTCTTTTGATTAGGCTAAACAAGCCAAGCTTCTTGAGTCTCCTCTCATAAGGCAGGTTTTCCACTCCACAGACCATCCTTGTAGCTCTTCTCTGCACCTGTTCCAATTCGAATTCATCCTTTTTAAACATGGGGGACTAGAACTGCACACAATATTTCAGATGGGGTCTCACCAGTGCCTTGTACAGCGGCACTAACACCTCCCTGACTCTATTTGAAATACCTCTCCTGATACATCCTAAAACCGCATTAGCTTTTTTCACGGCCACATCACAGTGGCGCCTCATAGTCGTCCTATGATCAACCAGTACTCCCATATCCTTCTCCTCCTCAGTCCGTTCCAACCGATGCGTACCCAACTTATAGAAGAAATGCTTGTTATTTGTCCCTAAATGCATGACCTTGCACTTCCCATTATTAAATTTCATCCTATTCCTGATACTCCAGTTTACAAGGTAATCCAGATCTTTCTATATGGTATCCCGATCCTTCTCTGTATCGGCAATACCTCTCAACTTGATGTCAACCGCAAACTTTATCAGCACGTTCCCGCTTTTTGTGCCAAGGTCAGTAACAAAAAGGTTAAACAAGATTGGTCCCAAGACAGATACCTGTGGGACTCCACTGATAACCTCCCTCCAGCTTGACAGTTCACCCTTCAGTATGACCCGCTGTAGTCTCCCTTTTAACCAGTTCCTTATCCACCTTATTATATTCATATTAATCCCCATCTTCTGTAACTTAACTAATAACTCCCTATGTGGAACTGTATCAAATGCCTTGCTAAAATCTAAGTAAATTAGGTCCACCGCATTCCCTTTATCTAAAAAATCTGTTATCCTTTCAAAAAAGGAGATCAAGTTGGTCTGGCATGATCTCCCTTTTGTAAAGCCATGTTGTATTTTATCAGAGTTACCGTTATCCTCTATAGCCTTAAGTATTTTCTCCTTCAAAATTTTCTCCAAGACCTTGCATACTACCTAGGTCAAACTAACAGGCCTGTAGTTCCCGGATCATTTTTATTCCCTTCTTGAAAATTGGAACTATATTAGCGATTCTCCAGTCATACAGTACAACCCCCGATTCATTGAAAATACTCGCTAAGGGGCTGGCAATTTCATGAGCCAGTTCCTTTAATATCCTCAGATGGAGATTGTCCCGGGCCCCCGATTTAGTCTCATCCAGCAGCTCAAGTTTGGCTTCTACCTCAGGTATGGTAATTTCCACTTTCATGGCCTCATTCCCATTAGCTTCCCTACCTCTATCCCCCAGCTCATCTTCACTCTCATTAAAAACAGATGCAAAGTACTTATTTAGAAATTCAGCCATGCCTAGATTATCCTTGACCTCCACGCACCCCATCCTCAGTTTTTAACGGTCCCATTTCTTCTTTCTTTATTTTCTTCCTTTTTATATGACTAAAGAACCTTTTACTATTGGTTTTAATTCCATTCGCAAAGTTCAGCTCAGCTTGACTTTTTGCCTTTCTCACTCTATCTCTGCATGCTCTGACCTCCAAAAAGTAGCTTTCCTTGCTGATCCCTCCCCTTTTCCACTCCTTGTAGGCTCTGTGCTTCTTTCTAATCGCCTTTCTGAAGTGCTTACACATCCAGCTTGGTCCACAGCTCTTGCCTATGAATTTTTTCCTTCCTCAGAATGTAGGCTTCAGATAGTTCTTGCAACTGTGTTTTGAAGCAATTCCAAGCCTCTTCTATCTTTACATTCCTGAGTTTTTCTGTCCAGTCCACTTCTCCAACTAATTCCCTTAATCTTCTAAAGTTAGCCTTTTTAAAGTCAAAGATCCTGGTCACCAATTTATTTTTGTTTATCCTTCCAATTAGTTTGAACTGAATTAACTCATTGGCACTTGAATCTAAGTTGTCCCCTACAATTAGTTTCTCTATGAGGTCCTCACTACTCACCAGTACCAAATCTAAGATGTCATTCCCTCTCGTTGGTTCAGTAACCCTTTGGAGAAGGAATTCATCAGCTATCACATCCAGAAAAATCTGGGCCTTCTTATTACTACTAGCACATGTCCTCCAGTCTATATCTGGGAAGTTAAAGTCTCCAATAATCACACAGTTCCCAGTAGTATTAACTTCCTTAAAGGCCTTAAAGAGGTCCCTATCCATGTCTAAATCGGATCCCGGCGGTCTGTAACACACTCCAAGCACTATTCCAGGAGAAACTTAAGTAGCTTTTTTCCCCAACGTGATTTTTCCCCAGATTGATTCGGTCTTGTTAATTCCATCACTTCAAATTTCCCTACAGTCTACCTCCTCATTGATATACAATGCCACTCCCCCACCTTTGCCTTTATATGTCTTTCCTAAAGAGCACATAGCCTTCAATACCGGTACACCAGTCATGACTACTATTCCACCATGTTTCAGTTATCCCTATAATATCTGGTCTCACTTCCTCTACCAGTAGCTCCAGTGCCTCCATTTTGTTACCCAGGCTTCTCACATTAGTATATAAACATTTTAGTTTGTGCTGCTTGGCCTCACTCACATTCTTTGCCTGATTTGGTACAGTCATTCTACAGACTGACATTTACACTACCCCTCCTCCTAACCTCCATGCTGCTCCCTATTTGTGTCCTTTCTTATTTCATTTTCCTCCTTCTCAACACTAGTCCTATATTGGATCCTAACTCTCACTGCAAGAAACTTTGCTGGATCTTAACCAAGAGCAGAGATGCAACTGACTCAGCAAGCACAGTAACTCTTCCATAAGCTTCTCATTTCTTAAAATTCTAAGAATTAAGACTGTGTTTTCAAAAAAGCCCAATGGAGCTAACTAAGCACTCATTTTCCGAGGAAATTCCATTATGGTTTATTATTTACATTACCATGGAACCTAGGAGCCCTACTCCTGGACCAGGACCCCATTGTGCTAGTCACTATACTCAGCCAGAATGGTTCCTGCCCCAAAGAATGTACAATCTAAATAATTCAGTGTAGAGGTCACACCTAATTCCTTAGGCACCAAGAAAATTCCAGTTTAAACCATAGTTATCCCAACACATTGTTTCACTTGGTAATAAACAGGACATTGTAGATAAAATTTTCATACATTTGGAAGCTTTAGGAGTCCAGCAGATCTTAACTAATTGGATCTGCTTTCTGCTGGCTTTCTTGAGCAGCAGACATCAAGGGTATATCTACACTACCCTATGATAAAAGACCAGCATCATGGCAGCAGCTGGGTTTGCAGGGCTCAGGTTACGGGACTACCAAATTTCAGTGTAGATATTTGAACTTGTACTGAAGTTCAGGCTCTTGAGACCCCACAAGGGGATAGAGTCTCAAAGCTTGAGCCTGAAAGTTTACACTGCAGTTTTATAGCCCTGCAGACCATGTCCCCGACTCAGGTTCTGAGACTCAATGCCGCAAGTTGCAGTGTAGACATACCACAAGTAACCTGGCAGAAAAGTCTTGGGGAAAGAAGCTATGTTCATGTGGAAGCAATTTGATACAACTTGCTTGCCCCTCTTCAGTCTAAAAGGGATGGAGGCAGTCATGAACTAGATGTCACAAAACAGACCTCAGAAGGCCTTTGTCAATACAGAGTGCTGCTTTGCCTCAAGCTTCAGCTCCAGTGAGGTTTGTTGACAGTTCAGTATCCAAAGTTGAAGCCATCCACTCAACAGCTGTTGGAAGCATTTATAACCTTCTGGTGAAGATATAGATCTCTCTGGACATGACACTGAGAAAGCTGGGTGACGTTTAAAAGTCTCCACCACAGCCATCATAATTTGCAGAATCAGAAGACCCAAGACAGGAGTCCTCAGAAGAGAATCACACAGTGGTGATACTCCTGTGAAACTGACAAAGCTATCCAACTGGCTAAGAGAAGAAACAGACTCTGATCCCACAGATTTTGCAGTTATATGGAGCTAAAGGATAAACCCAAACAGACCATGTTTCCTTGGATTGCAAAGACTACAAGACAACTGTGATTCTGCAGAATGCCAAGACTCATAGGCTATGTCTATGCTGGCAATTTAAGTCGACTTAAGGAGGCTTAAATCGACTTAAATTAAGCCACGCTCACACTAGGCTTTCATTAAGTCAACTTAAGAAATTCCTTAAGTCAACTTAATGAAAGCTTAAGTCGACTTTATAACTACCATTCATTAGGTCGACTTAACCCTTAAGTCGACTCCTTAAGTCAACTTAAGGACGGTGTGGACGTGGAGTAACCCTTAAGTTGACTTTATTATGTTGACTTAAGGGTGATTAGGTTGATTTAACAAAGTGGACTAAGTCAACTTAAAGCTAAGTCAACTTAGTCCACTTTGTTAAGTCGGCTTTAAGTCGACTTAACAAGTCGACCTTATTAAGTCGACTTAACAAGTCGCCTAACTTTACAGCCTATGGCTATGTCTACACTAGATAAAGGCAGAGAGGACCACCATCATCATCTAATCTGCCCTCCTGCACATTTTGCAGGCCATAGACACTCACTCACCTACTCCTGTAACAAACCCATAACCTCCGGCTGAGTTACTGAAATCCTCAAACCATAATTAAAAGACTTCAAGTTACAGAGAGAGAATCCACCCTTTACACCAGCTTAAACCTGGAAGTGACTCATGCTCCATGCTGCAAAGATAGGTTAAAACCCCAGGAGATCACTGCAAATCTGCTCTGGGGGAAAATTCCTTCCCGACCCCAAATATGGCAATCAGCTAGACTCTGAGCAGGTAGGCAAGATCCACCAACAGACATATGGGAGAGAATTCTCTATAGTAAGTCAGAGCCCTCCCCATCTAGTACCCCATCAGTGGCTTAGAGGGTAAAACACAGGAAGGAACTTAAGAGCTACCGCAGAACCCTGCACCAACTTCTACAAGGAATAGGCTTTTGGCCATATGTCTCACATAGATGTGAGAATCCACAGAGAAGTTTTTAAACTAACTTCTGGATGGCAGTGATGCTGACCCAAGAAACTCTGCTTAGCTCCACCCCAGAAAAGCAATAGAGAGTTACTTAATGCGCTTAACCCACCAATCAACTTCATACTGAAGCTTACCTCAAATCCTAAGAGGATCTGCATCCACATTCCCAGATGTCAGTGAGAAGGGACTGTTTTTGCAGAAGAGCAGTCAACAGCTTCAGTCGATTCCTGTACATCAGGGATCAGCAACCATCGGCACACATGCCAAGAGTGGCACACAAGACTATTTGGAGTAGTATACGGTCCCCTCTGCAGTGCCACCAAAATTGTTACTTCTGCTGCCAACAGCAACCCTGAGCGGCTTCTTTTGGTGACAGCTGGTGGTGGGGTCTCCAGGCATGCTGCCGAAAGAAGCCACGCTAGAAGGCATCTGGAGGCATGCCTGGGGACAGTCCCACTTCCCCCAGCTGCTGCCAAAGGAAGCTGCCCATAGCAGCTTTCAGCAGCAGAGAGCACTCCAGCCATGGCTGCCATCGAATTCTCAGGCAGCAGCCACTTTTTTTTTTGGTGGAGGGTGCCGTCTGCACCGGCTAAGGGTTGAGGAGGAGGGGTTAGTACAGGGTTCAGCAAAGTTGCCGACCATTGCTGTAGACAGAGATGCCGGACAGATAAACTTTTCCAAACACCTGCTGGTAGTGTCCAGCTCTGACTCCCGCAGATCCATTCCAGGATGTGGAAGCCTAGAGGTGCCTGCACACCAATGTTTTCGAGTCAGTGTGGAGGATGAGCCTGCTCTAGGCAAAGATAAAATTGCACAGTTCTACAGTAATTCTTTGTGAAATGACAGAACTTCCGAGGCTGATCAATTCAGCAGAAAGACAGCCTAGGTTTGCGTACTGGAGCTTTCTTTTTCTTTTAGGCAGACACATCCACATCTCTCACCTGCTTACAAAGTTCATCTCAGTTTATACTCATATTTACCTCCCTCCTATGCACACTCTGTGTTTGCTCACTGCTTGCTACTGCTTGGCACCTGCGAGGAAAAGTGAGTTGAAAGTAATTTGAGGAAAAGAAAGTGATTGGGCTAAAAAGTCAACTATCTCCAAGAACATATATTTCTCCATAAAAGAAAATAAGTGATTGCAATGCTAGTGAATGTACCAGATTGACTGCATTAGAGATTCAAATCTTGTTCACTCACAGAACGGGGACAGTATGAACAGTTTCACACTTCCTCACTAATGTGCCTGGGCCCAGACCTGCAGCAACAGGTCTAAAATATCCTGAATAGGTGAGAGTTTCAATCTTCAAGTTCATACACAGTTAAGACAACCAACAAGAGGGCTATTTGGTGCTAGCCAAGCAGTCGTGTGCATGATGTGAATTCTTTTTCAATAAGCCAGGTAAAACTTTTAAATTATTTTATTTCCCCTTAATATAGAACAAAATTGCAAAATTTGGATATATGATTCCTTTTGCCATTTTTCTGATCAAGTTGCAATGTGAATCAAGAAAACTAATTGTTGTCTTAAATAGACTGCAAGATAGCTTTCCATGACTGCAGAATTTCTCTAATCAGGAGAGAAGATCACATTTAGCAAAGAAGATCAAAAGACTTTATTTTTCAGTTGAAGAACAGAATAACGATCAAAACATGAGATAATGTCTCTTGATGCAGCATTTTTATGGATTGGAAGTGGGGCAATCTGTGTTAAGGAGGCCAGAGAGAAGTCATT
>ML685840.1:10669847-10685108 GCA_007922175.1 Pelusios castaneus | reverse complement strand
AATGTGGCTTTGAAGAAGAAATTTAAATGTGGAGATGGAAAGAAAAAGATCAAGTCTTAGAGATGTTAAGGAGGAAGAAGTTACAGGCATTGGCTCTGGCTTAGATGTGAGAGCTGGATAAAATTTGCCCAGAGGCCTCAGAAATTTTTTTTTCTGATGTTTAAAAAACAGTTTTGTTTTTCTCAGGTAGCTTTGTAATCCCTGAGTTTTAGACTCTACTGAAAGGGTCAGACTCAGATAAACTTGCTGAATTTTCATGATTTCCATAATGAGCTGTAAAGCCTTTTACTCACTCCAGGAAAGACCAGGTCTGTTTAGGAGGGAGCGGGGACAGGGATGAGAAAAAAGTAGAATCCCACAGGTAGAGAGGGTCAATGTCTTGAAACTCAGCCCAAATTACTGTGTTCAAACCTGAGCAGACTTTCAGGAACATAACTAAATAATCAGATGTCCGACAATTTCTAGTTTAGTTAAAAGGAAGTTTCACAAAGTTCTATGTCAAGTTGCTTTTCCAAAGTTGGAAAATGTTTTTAGGATAAATATAATCTGCCAAAAAGACATAATTCCTCATTCAGCTCCTTACTCTTCTTAAAATAAACGTATTCCAAAATGCCAATAACATAACTTGAAGGCAGCATGAAAGTATGTTACGTATGTATAAAGACTTTCTGGTGGAAACTCTTCCTGTTGAAGAACAGGATGTACAAGTGGATGAATCTCTCCTCAATGTACGGAAAACTGTTTCTTGTAAGTCCTGTTTTAGTGAATTCCAGAATATAAGAGCATGTTAACTGTTATTTGTCCAAAAGCAAATGAGCAACTGTTGGAAAGTCTATATAATTAACTTTTCCTTCACAGAAAAGTGCAATAAACACTGGCCATTTTTTTCTGCATTAAAATGCATATTGTATAAAAAGAGCAAACTCTTAGCAAATGAAAATGGACTATTTGAACAAATCCACCTACTTAAAGGCTTAGTAGCAAGTTCTGAGATGGTGAAACCAAACTATCTTTAACTATTTGTGGTCACAGAAGATTAGGCCTGGAAGGGACTTTAGGAGGCCTCTAGTCCAACCCCCTGCTCAAAGCAGGACCAACCCCAACTAAATCATCCCAGCCAGGGCTTTGTCAAATCTCACCTTAACACCCTCTAAGGATGAAGATTCCCTACGGGTTTGTGCATAATTCAGACATTTCTCTGTCACAGGAGAACATCTTCAAGTCTTTGATGCCTCTTGTATTGATATTTTCTGCTAGATGCTTAGGTTTTCATTGCTAGGATCTGAACACACACTATTTCTTTTAGCGATAACTAAAATTCTGAAGGAAAATGTATGGAACTCGATTTAAATGGATTTTATTTTTCCATCAATGCATAGGACTGGGAACCAGTTTTTTAAAATTGAGACAATATGTAAATGTAAGAGATAACCAATATAAATTAAACAAACTCCTTTACTGAACGAAAGGAAAAAGTATTCGGTTAGGGTACTGTTTTTGTCCTATAAATTTCATGACAGGTTTCTTTGAATCTTCTTGAAGCCTGTACTTGCTATACCTTACATACGACATATGTGAAGGCAATGTCCCTATATTAAATTGAAAAGCCATGTGACAAACAATTTATCATGGGCCTTTTACCTTCTGCTTATAAATGCATTAGGATTTGTGCCAATAGTTTGAATTTCTGAGTAATTTGAAATAGTTGTTATTGTTTTAAAAGTCAACCTGCTAGAGAAATGTTTCTCTCCCACCAAATGGCACAGAGATACTATTATGCATACCTACATGGGCAGAAATGTGGGAAGCACCTCCAATCAAAATTCAGTGGTTCTATGCCTAAGATGAGCAATATTCATGTTCTACACCAGTGAATTAATTGAGCTCTAATATTTTATGACTTTGGAGAGTTAGAAACTGGAGCTTTAAGCAATTAGAAAGAGGACACACAATACTCGCCATTAGCCCAGGAAGGTCTCAAGAGATATAAAATTTATAAATTGCATTTTGGTCATTTATACTGCTTCTAAGAAAGTCATGGCCATAAATTAGAGATTTCCAAGTGACAAATTTCAAAATGTATTTACCAATATACATTGACTTTAATTTTCCATTGTCAATTTTTGTTTATTATGGCAATATTAACCTTGAGTTTGCATCAGGTGATATTGAATCAGAGTCAAAACAATTTTGGCATTCATCCCAAAAGTCACTGATAATCAATTATACATTTTATTGATGATTATTAATTTAAGAATTCAGGTACTGATTAAAATTAAAGTTTAAATGGTCTAAATTAGCTGCACAGTATAGTTAATTTTTTAATATGATTTTTGTCCGTAAGACTTCAAATATAAGAATGTAAGTTAATTAGGAAAGCCAGCATATTTAAACCATACATGCAGCAGCTTTGAGCCCTCGCCTGTAACAGGGTCTATTATGTATAGTGAATTTTCAACATTAGAAATAGTTCCTTCAAATTAGAGGTATGTTTAATTAATAAGGACAGAACAGAGAAAGAATAATTACTGGCTTTTTACTAACTCTGATTCTTCAGGATGATGTCATCCATGTTGATCCCACTCTTCGTGCATGCATCAGAGATCAAAATCTTTTGAATTGCACGGCTACCCCTTTGGAGCTTTTGAATGGCAGCGTCTCCTGTGCCTGTAACCTGCATGTCCTCATGTTCACCATTAGAGGGGATAAAGGGCAGAGCAGCCACAACGTTCCATCAATTGCCTTGCTAATTCAGAACGCCAGATAAGGGCTCTGAAAGAGCAGAGATAGATAGGTCATGGGAGCTACACACGTGTCATAATCTTAAGGAACCACACTTACTATAGTATAAGTAAATACAAGTTACTTACTTGTAACCACAGTTCCTCAAAGTGACTCTTCCTGTTCACATTTATGGGTATTGCCCCACCTGATGCAACCCAGCGTTAGAAACATCTCCAAGCAGAGCCCGTTAGGGCACATGTACACCCTTTTCTTCCCCTATTCCCTCAGCATCTCTGAATGTTCTGAGGATGGGGCTACATAAAAGGGAAAAGATTGATACAACAGGCAAGAGGCTGATGCTAGTTTGTAACATTCAGTGATATGTTTGTAACATTCAATGTTATTGTTTAACCCACCAGAAACTAGTCAGAGGAGATGTACTAAGAATCACATAGGTCATAGTGTAAGAAACAAAATCTAGATTATTTTCTAAAATTCTTAGATCTAGTTAAATAATATGCTGAATTTTTTGCAGCATCTAAAATATGCGATGCAGATTCCCCCGTATCATCACGTGGCTTTGGGAAAACACACTAATAAATTAATCAACTGATTAATATAAAATTCAGATACTATTTTTGTTAGAAACCTGGAATCCAGTCTAAGAACCATCTTGTCAATGTACTCATCCTGATGTTATAACAATAATGAACATGATTTTTAATAGACAAAACAAAGAACAGTCTGCTGCCAGCAGTTCAAAATATGGCTTCATAAGAATAGATAAACCCAAGTTAAGATCCCAGGGTGGAACTGGACCCATCCCAGGAAGATATATTTAAGACAACTCTTTCATAGAGCTTTTAACCTTATATAATGATACACCATCAATCAGTGCATGCTAAGCTGAAAAGAAGCGCCGAATGGCTTTTTAAAGAGGTATTGGGTAATCTTTCAGATTATAAATGCATGGGACAAAAGCTGTAACTGGGGAACCAGATTTTTCCCACATCCAAAAAGCAACTATAGTTCGTTTCAGATAACAATGCTTCCTAGCAAACGCTTTTTTTGAATGGAGCAGTGCATTGTGAGCTAACAAGGAACAGGACTGTCTAATATCAGTCAAGATCTGGTAGCCCCTGCCGTCAAATGGGGACACCGAGAATCTTTCCCACTCTCTGAATTAATGGAAAGGGGTGGAAAGCTCACAGAAATCCCTTCCCTCTTTGTGACACAAAGGCCAATTTGTGGTTCGCTACTCTGTGTTTGCAGCTCTGTTAGGCCTTGACGTAGTGACTAGACCGAATGTTGGTGTCAAAGTTTGGATCTAAAAGGCAGCATGCAACAATTTACTGGAAAACTAACAACTCAGTGATCAGTAATATTCTTGCAAAGTGCTAAAAGTTATATTTTTAAACACATTTTGAGAGCACCTTAGATAAAGGAATGTGGGTTTACCTCTTTTTACCTATAAGCTGTAAACTGGACTATCAAACTATCAAGGAGGAGATTGCTAACATGCTAGTTGTTCTGTTTCCATGAGGCGTGAAAGAGCATGGAGTTTCACTCTTCACCAGACTTGATGTCACCTTCCTCACTGTTTGAATAAATTTTACTTTGAGGGGGTACCCTTCAAAAGAATCTATTTCAAAGGTTTATTAGTCTATAAAGACTGGAGGGCTGACCCTCAAATGATAAGCAATTGAATCAATTGATTATATACATGTTATTGTATTTTTATAAAAGTATAGAGAGAGGGCTTTCCTAAAAGCTAATGACACTGGAGACTAATATCATTGTTTTAAGAGTGTAAGAGGAAATACCAATACTTAATGATACTATGCTTTAAATCCGTGAACAAAAGGAAACAGGTTCCTCCAAGACAGAAAAGAAAGTAGCTACTTCCTGTTCTCTGATGTACAGTAAGACTAGTGTAATTAAAACAATGGAAGCTCCATTTACATAAGGAGGATGGCAACATATCTACTGCTACTAAGGTTTCAGAAGTGGTAGATGGATAAAAATGTACGTGAGGATATGTTGGTCCCAATAGGGGGACACTCTCAACACCTTCAAATAACCTGTATGACATTGTGACAGTCCCAAAGGATGAGCCATAGTCAACAATGGTATGGATGGAGGGTAAGCAGGCTTTGGGAAATAAGTTGGTACTAGTGGGGAAATTCTTTCAGTACTTATTAAGAAATGGTGATTCAGATTCTTTCATGGGTCTAAGGTCCTCATGGGATACCAGTCTGGTATCAGGAACTCTAGGTATAGATCCTCAATTCTATCAAGTAAAACAGGGAACAGTAAGTAAAATTTGGTTGGTGTGTGATGGCACCTTTGTTTGGCTGTAGGGTCTTTGAAGGCACTGAGTACGGTGCTGAAGACTGTACAACTCCAGGACAGGGCTGCATTGCCAGAAGTGGAAGGAACAGGAGCCTCAGTAGTACCTTTATGGAACATGAGGAGTCCTGAAAGCTAAACTGTACGTCTGACTTCCCCTTCTCTTGTTCTGAACAGTTTACTTTGTTGTGGTGGAACAATGTAGGAGCCAGATCTTCAGCGGCAGTCTGCCCACAGGAGGATGGAGAATCAGACCATCATTCTGTGAGACGCAGTCCCTCTGAGGGGGGAGATATCATGGGGCACAGCCCATCATTTTCTTTAGGTAAGAATACCAGGTTTGTCCGGACCATTATAGACTGTCAACATTACTCTGGCTCTGTCATGACTTATATTGTGTATTACTCTTGATAGTAATGGGATTGGTGGGAACACATATAATAATGTTGCTTCCCATTTGAGAAAGGCTTCTCCAGTGGGAATTGAATCCTATTCCCGCTCTCAGGCAAAATTGTGGACATTTCCTATTTTTTGCCATAGCTAATTAAATCCATGAGAGTCCCCATTGTTGGAATATTGATTTCAGAACAGTTGTCTATTTCCTATTTGTGATCTTGAAAGAACGGTCTGCTCAGTATGTTAGCTGTCATTGTCCTGACAGCCTGGGAGGTTGTGTTATGAATTTATCATGTTGTGAATTATACACTAATTCTACGGTCTCATAGCTTCCATACACAGGGAATGAGATCAGGCTCTACTCTGAATTTATGGAGACCATACAGGTGTCGTCAGTCATTACAAATACTGTTTTGTTATCTGTGGAAGGAAATGTAAGCATGCATTGCAGGCTACCTGTAATTCAAGCAGGTTGATGTGTAATTGTGTTTCTGTGGGAGACCATTGTCCCTGAATGGTGTGTTGTTCCATGTGGATGCCCATCCAATTGGTGAAGCATTCATCATAATCATTACTGTTAATTGTTCTTATTGGGAAGGTATTCCTGAACATACATTTTCTGGTTTTGTCCACCAGTGGAATGAAAACTCGACTCTGTTGGGTATCATGAGGTGTCTGTTGAGGCTGTGTTTGGCATGTGGCCTGAACGCAGCCATTGTTGTAGGCAATTTATGTGCAGACATGTAGGTTTTACCATAGAAGT
Source organism: Pelusios castaneus (assembly GCA_007922175.1). Classification (NCBI taxonomy): domain Eukaryota; kingdom Metazoa; phylum Chordata; order Testudines; family Pelomedusidae; genus Pelusios; species Pelusios castaneus. The sequence goes on along the minus strand of ML685840.1, from coordinate 10,678,876 downwards.
AGCAGCCGCTATATGTCCCAAAGGGGTAGCCGTGTTAGTCTATTGTAGAAAGACAACAGAGTCTTGTGGCACTTTTAAAGAATCTGTTAGTCTTTAAAAGTGCCACAAGACTCTGTTGTCTATATGTCCCAACAACTCTAGGCAGGTGTTGTTATATATGGATTATCACTAATTAGGTAGGGTTTGTCAGTGTTTGAAAGCTCTGTATTGGTAGAGAGGCTTTGGCTTTTACGGAATCAAGGTTTGCTCCTATGAATTCCAGGCAATAAGGAACCAAAGGGTCATGGGTTGGCTAGGCTCTTTATACACTACGAGCGCATGTCATTGGAAGGTGCCTGAGCACCCTGACAGGTACCACTAAGGGTACGCACCTTCAGTGGAATGGTTATGTGGAAGCACTTGTAGAACAAGCAGCCCTAAAATGGACAAAGAACAAAAAGGTGGGAGGAAGGGAAACAATTCCTCAATGTCTCCCCAAACATGAATAGTGTTCAAGTAACTGAAAATAAATGAAAACAAACAAAAAAAAAAAAATACTAAGAAAAATAAAATATAAAACAAGCGGTGTCGTGAGTCACAGTGCTCCATCTACAGCTGAGATGGAATTGGAGTGGCTGCAGGTGCATTGCTGACGAAAAAAACTGATATAAGAGCACCCACAAGGATACTATTTGAAGAACAGCTGTGATGGAAAAAGAACATATTTTAGGCCCCAGTCTAGACAACATTCAAACCACTTTCACAAATGAAATTTAATTACATATTTCTGACACTAGCTTTTAATGTTATAAACTCTCAAAAGACAGTTTGGACATCAGGAAATTGCTTTTTCTTATTCTAAGTGCAAGAACTATTTTTCAGTCTTAATTGACATTGTTTCCTTATCTTGTTTTGAAGTGTTACAATAATTCGATTTCTGAGAGTACTGCCAGTGAGAATTATAATTTCCAGTGGAAATTGCCATTTTGGAGACTGCTTAAATTCTTAAATCCTGTTAAGTCTTACAAGCAATCTCTTTGGTGCTAAAAGACATCATTCTGTGGAAAATAACTTTGGGTGCTGGAAGCTCTGAATGTAAGTGAAGGTGTATGCGTCAACAGCATTAGTATTTTAAGAGGAGGACTTTAGTCTACTTTTAACGTCTTCAAAACATGTTTTGCCTAAGACAAGTGCTTGAAATTTCTACATTTCTGGCAGCAGCAAAGTAGCACTAAAGTCATGACTTTAGAATATTTTTGCAAAAGAAAAAGCCAAATTTATTTTGTAGTAGCAATAGTTTCTTTTTTTATTTTTAATATACTTTAGGAAACAATATACAAAGCTGAGCTTTCCACCATTTTCAAACAGTGGGTTTGCTCCAATTACACAAATTCAGCGTTTTGTGATGGCTAAGAACAGCAGTCAGCACCAGACTTGAACAGTTAGCTACAACACAAACATCCTTTGAAATGAAATGTCATAATAGCAAGACAGGTAAACCAGGAGTTAACATATGACAACTGTTGGGGAGATGTCTTAATCATCCTTGTTGACTTTTATATTTCATTAAATATTTTATACACAATTTCCTGTTTACAAGTTTTAAACAAAACTTTCCTTGAGAAATTATTTTAATTAAGTACAAAAATGTTCAACAAGAATAGTTCTGATAAAGAATCCCCAACAGACCAAATTCTAATGTGTTGACCAAAGGAAATGAAAACCAGTGTTTCTTTGTTTTAACATGTTTATTACAACAGATACAATTCACATCTGACTAGCTTTTTCCTCTTTCCCCTCCCACAACCATGTTAACATGTTCATTAGGCTATTTCCTTATATTTGAGCAAGTAATGTACTTTCAGCACACATGCCCAGCAGTACTATAAGACCATCCTTACAGGGTGCAAATGGAAATACGTTTCAATAATTTATACAAACAGTGGGTTATGCTCAATCACTGCAAATTTAAGCTACTGTACACAGGAATGAAAAGATTATAGAAAAAGTGCCATAGCAACAGTGCTTTAAGAAAGGAGAAAATTAGGAGCATTTAAAAAAAATGATAAAATCAGATTTAGGATTTCAGAGGGAAATGAAACATACAGAAAATGAAAAATGTTTCTCTGTAAAACTGAAATGGAGAAGCACTGCTCTTGATTCGGTGCAAGTGTGGAAACAGTTGTTTCATGATATTTTGTACATTACCCAAACTGTTCCAAATTGCTGCAGCCTTACATACAGATCACCTGGCGCTCGCACTGAATTTTAGGAAATGCAAGATTTCTGAATGATAAATTAACTAAAAAAGAAAGCTAATTTTGCAGACAGGTTTACATGTAAAAGGCTAGGTATTTAACCACCTCAGCATTGATTAGTTTTGGATGTCTAAGCTCTGATACACATGGCTTCCCATGGCTTCACTCTACAAAACATATTTACAACGTGAAGAATACATCTACAAGAAATCTACATTTCAAGGGTTTTACAAATCATCCTTGTATCTTTCCCTTGAATTGACTCCCTCCTGTCCCCTTCCCCTTCCCCTTCTCATCTCTTTGCCCAGCTCAACGGTCCAAAGTCTACTCAAATGCAGCTCAAAAATGTTAAGACTGGGCAATCGTTTTTACAGTTCCTGTACTCAAAACCATGTGCAATTATTCACAACTTTTCACACCATGAAGGAATTCTGATTCTTTAGCTTTTCAAGTTCTTTAATTTGTTGCCTCAAAAATAGTATTCTGCAAGACAAAATAGACTAAGATTATTATAAGAACTTTCATTATATTCTTCTATTAATATTCATGTTCAGTAAAAACCATGTCTAAATGACACATTAGTCAAATTAGACATCCTTTAATTCTACTAGACTGGTAGATCCTCCTTGGTAAAGTATAGCTACCACAGAATCCAACTGCATAAATCTAAAGTATTTAGATTAAATTTTTGTTTAAAAATTTGATAATGATACTTAGAGATCTGGTAATTTTAACTTACCTTGACACTTAATCTTAATGTACACAAGTTAAACTAGGGTCCAATGGAACACAAAAGACGACAACCTTCAGTACTTGAATTCTACAGAGAAAGGCCCTGTATATGGCACAGTATCATCCTGGGTGCTGGGCTGCAACTTTTAATATACTCTTTAATAAGATGCCCAGATACCTGCTTCTCAGGCAACCGTCCTACCAATGCATGAGGGCAGGGACATGGCAACACACCCATCTAAACTTGCTCTTTCTTTGACCAAGTACTGCCAGAAACACTGGCCAGACTCTTCCTACCCTGCCTTCACCCACAAGCTATGCCAGTGGATGAGCTACTCGTATGCTATTATTTCTAAAGCCCAACTGCAATGGCTAGCCAAAATCTGAACCACAGTAAATTCTTAGAAAGGTATTTTGTGTTCCACGGTATATCAAATATTAGTGGAAAAGCAACGGTATTCTTACGGTCATCAATACAAGAAAGCTCTCAAGACAGTTTACTCGTTAGGGCTAAGAATTTTACTGGCATCCCCATTGTAGAACTGCATTTTCTTCCTACTGACCTCACACAAGTAGTAACTGAAGTTACAAAAGTCTTTGGTTTAGCCCAGTAGTCCCCAATCTTTTTGGCTCAAGGAACACAGGTATCATTTTTACAACCCTGAAGGGCCACCAGCAGGCCCCCTGAAAAGCAGCTTGCCTCCTTGCTTGCTGATCTCTTACTTCCCTGGCCATAGCAGGGAAACGGCACACATCCTGTAGCTCTGCACAGTCTATCTGGGTCCCAAGGCAGTGGCTCCCTTCTGCAGCCAGGGGGACGGAAGATCAGTGATCTTCTCCCCTCTCTCTGTTTCCAGCAAGGACACTAGCACCTATGGACCTAGGCAGAGATCTTTGCAGTGCTTTCTGCTACAGCCAGGGGCAGTGGAGTGCTAATCCCTTCGGCTGCAGCAAAGAGCCTGCAATGGTCTTTTAGCCCTGTGAAAACATGCTCCACCTGGGTCCTTAGGCAGTGACTCCATACTGCAGTCAGCAGGAGGGGAGTCAAGTGCCACTTTGAAAACCCCTGAGGGCCACAGGTGGGAACTACTGGTTTAAACAGTTTTTACAGAATTCATATGTATTTTGTAACTTAGTATTAAAGTTCAATGGGGGCTGAAAGAATTACGCAGATACCAAGAATATCATGAAATCTTGTTATATACAAAAGTTCCACAATCAGCAATAATTTTAACAGATACTGAGAACGCTTGATATTTCAGCAGAGTTTTGGTACAAAGTATTTTGAAATTTGTCCAACTAAAGGCAATTAAGACAAATGCCCTTTGAAACATGGTATCTTATAATGCAGATGAAAAATAACCAGAGATTCAGTTTATACATTTAAAAAACAATGGATGTGCTTGTAAAATATTCTGGCTGAGAGTGCCATATCTCACACTTCCAAAATGGAAAGGTGTACTGATGCTCTAAAAGACATACATGAGACAAATGCTTGCTTTGCCTGGAAATGAAGCAAGAGATTTGTGTTTTAATAACAGTAATTTACTATATTTTCTTCTGTATCTGATGCTAAAGCTCCAAATACTCAGAGATCATGGAATGCATATATATCAGCTATATAAGTTTTGAAGATGCCAGACTTTCACAAAGCATCCTTTTTCAAACTCGCCCTTTGTGCCATCTCTTCCATTCCTTTGTGATTGGCAGCAAAGGCAAGCTGGGGCAAAAGATAAAAGTTCCCTGGAACACCAATACAGCAAAATGTCACTTACAGCTATAGATCTACACTGAATTCTGAAATGTCCAGGTTTTCCCCCTAAACTTTGCATTTAATTTTAATTTAACTAGAATAATTTAGTGAAGCAGTTAAAGATGCATCCACAGGTGGGCTAGAAGTGATTCCTGGAGGTCTCATTTCATCCATGTAAAGCCATATAGTTTGTTCAAACAATGATTTACAATCAGAAGATTTAAATAAATTACTCTAATTAAATTAAAATGAAAAATCATTTAGAAAAAACTGGAGACTGTCCTTCATGAAAATCCTTAAGTATTTTACAAACTACCCATTCTGTATGCAGCTATTTCTGGAATAGAGCACAACAGCTGTTTAACAAGTGCAGAGCATCACTACAGCTGTTCAGGACAGATAATGAAAAACAATGTATGCAAGTGAAACTGCAGGAAGAATTTTAATAAATCAGGACCAACGTCCCTGATCATAAAAAGAACCATGTTTTCTAACATGGACCTCAGTTTTGTATGTTATCCTGATGGTATCTTTAATAGCACAGTGTCCTCAGCACTATGCATGGACAATCATCCAGTAATGATTCAAAAGGTGAGAATTTACTGAATATGCAAATCTTCTTGGAGGTCTCATCTAAATACTGAGAAAATCAACTCTGTTTAGTTTTTGAGATCAAACAAGAGCAGCTCAACTTGCTGTAGCTCGAGACCTAATAAATATTTCAAGTGTGCAAACCCTATCAAGTGGAACACTGTACCTAACTGATGTGATTTATGCATAAATAGATATTTTGGAGAAGCATCTAAATTTGTGTAAAATGATCAACTTTACCTAATGTGCTAATGCAGTGGTTCCCAACCTGTGGCCCTCAGGGGCTTTCAAAGTGGCCCTCAACTCCCCTCCTGCTGACTACAGAATGGAGTCACTGCCTAAGGTCCCAGGTGGAGCATGTTTTTGCAGAGCTAAAAGACCGATGCAGGCTCCTTGTTGCAGCCAAAGGGACAAGACACTAGTTCTACCATCCCCCTGGCTGTAGCAGGGAGCAAAGTGCTCTGCCTAGGTCCACAGGTACTAGAGTCCTTGCTGGAGCCAGAGGAAGGAGAGAGGAGCACAGATCTTCTGTCACCCTTGCTACAGAAGGGAGCCACTGCCTTGGGACCCTGTTAGAACTGCAGCCAGGGAGATGAGAGATCAGTGAGCAAGGGGTCAAACTGCTTTTCAGGGGCCTTGCTGGTGGCTCTTCAGGGCTGTAAAAATTGTATCTGTGGTCCTCGAGCCAAAAAAGTTGAGAACCACTGTGCTAATGCATGTGGAACACAATTTCTTTTCTATCCATGTAATTAAAAAAATGTACAAACACGGCACACTTCACTGTAGATTGTCAAGAGGCATCTGTGTGGTATTGGGTAAAATGTACATCAGGGAAGATAGCTTTTATACTTGAAAAGGCAAATATGCTAAATATTTAAATTGTCAGTAAACCAATCTCATGAAAAACAGGACACCAGAATTAGCAATTTTAAAATATTTTGAAGGTAAGTGCCCAACAAACTCTTACCTTTGCTCACGCAATGTTGCTTGAATTTCACATACTCGAACTAAAGATCTTAAATTTTTTAATTCAGTACAAATTTCTGACATATGAACACTTCCCATATTATGGGCTTCCTCACGTAATCTTGAGGCCTGCAAGAGTTAAATAAATAAAAAAATAAATCAAAAGTTAGCTCCTGGATTTGGGGTCACTCACTGCAAGTAAATGGACATACCAAAAAGAAACTGAACTCTTGATTGAAGAAGAATTTTGGGTTTTGAAAGAACAAGGCACATTAAAATTTTCATGTAAAAGCTAAATAATAATATTAAATTATGTGCTGCAATCTTAATATAAAAACCTAATCTGGGTCATTGTGTGCCAGATAAACTTGATCGTTGTTGAATTAAATTACAAATATAATGGACAAAGGAAATGTAGAAGAAACGTATCTACTTTGACACATTCTAGACTGTCTTTGTATACCTTTCTTTCCTAAGTAAGTTTTCAGCTGGCCTGGAAATAACACTGCCAGACTAAGGGAAAGTTGGCTAAAATGGTAATGATAAAATAATGTACACCACTGGGTGCTGGGATAAGAAAGTGATAAGTGGAACACCTAGTATCTAGAGTTAGATCTGTTTAAACTTAATTTCTTTATTATTGATACTGGAGTGATAAACAGCGTAACATTTACACCAGGGATGTCCAACCTTTCTGGGTCAGGGGCCACACTGGAATTTTTCCTCACTCTGGGGACCAAGGGTTACTGGCACTGGGGAGCCAAATTTACATTTGCCCCGCCCTTGACCTCGCATCCCTGCACACAGCAAGGGGGTCCCAGCACTGCCTCCAGCTGCCCTGAATTTGGGGGGTCCATACTTGTGGGGGGTGAGGTGGTTTGGGTAGGGCTCTGTGGGGCAGAGAGGGATGGCATACCTGGGGGAGAGGCAGGGGAGGCACAAACAAGAGGGGAGGAGGATGGAGGTGAGGGGGGAGTTGCTGCTCTGCCCACTTCCCCCCAGCTGGCTTGGCTGTGGGAAAAAGAGACAGGCAGGGGTGGCACAGACAAGAAGGGTGGAGTCTGGGGAGAAAAGAAGGGAGGAGCCTGGGGACTTGCTATGAGAGGGAGCTACTGATCTACCCCCTCCCCCGCCCGCTGGCTCTGCCGTGGAGAAAGGAAAGGCAGGGAGGAATGGCAAAGCTTGGGGGTGGGAGGTGCTGCTCTGCCGGGGGGGCCCTCAAGCTCCACTCCACCCCCTCCTCCAGCTGGCTCTGAGGCTGGGCTGGCTCAGGGCTAGAGGGGAGTGGAGGGGGCCCACTGCTCCTGCTGGCCAGCTGAGCCTGCAGCCCCGTTCCGTCCAGCCAGCTCTGGCGCTGTAGGGGACGGGCCTGCCTCTCTGCTTCACCTGCCCCAATGGCCAGCTCCAGTCCCGAGGCTGGATTGGCTCAGTCAGGGCTGGAAGGGAGAGGAAAGTGCCTGACCTGCTGATGGGCTCTAACCCTACTGTTCAGCTTCTCCAGCCAGCAGGCTCTGGACCGGGGCTAGAGAGGGGCTGCCGCCATGCTCCACAGGCTGGCTAGGGCTTGCAGCTGCTGCTCCTTCCCACCGGCTCTGGGATCGGGTAGGGTTCGAGGGAAAGAGCTGGGCCAGTTTGGAACTGGAGCAGACAGACAGAGGCTGGGCTGTTGCTGCACCCTGCAGGGCCAGCAGGCAGGACTGCAGCCTTTGGCGGGCCGCACATTGGACAACCCTGATTTACACACAGTCAGTATTACACTGGGAGGCTTTATAAACATTAGTGAACATATAAATGGATCAAGATAAACCAGAAATATGGGCAGCCAAAAATAAAAACATAATACAAAACAAAGATGTGATACAAGAGAGTTATGTGCAACATTGCTGTCTGTGTTCAGCCTGATGGTGTATCTATGTATCTATCTATATATATAGATTTGCAATTCATGGTGTGATAGAAGAAGTGTAATAGCAAATGAGGAGCTGTATCACATATCAAGGAGATGAGGAACTTTTCAAACTGGAGAGATATTACTATAGTTTCTGGATACCCCGGTACTAGAAAAATGTAGACCAACTGAAGGACTTATAGAAAAGAGAAGGAAGCTGGAAAGAACAACGACTATGGAAGGTTAAAACAATAAAATATGTATCAACTGGTCAAACAAGAATGAAGGGAGACAATCATGCCCAGTAAATATTTATTATAAGTATAAACATCAAGGAGGGTGAGTTTTGTCTGGGTTTACAGCTTGAGGTTCCCCGACAGCCATAACTCTGGCCTGTAGTAAAATAATTTATGATTAAGGCATATTAGCATTTGTAGCCTTAGATTAAACTGATATTAAAACTTCTTTTTCACCCATACCTCCTTCTCCTGTTGTCACTACAGGGCAGGACACCCAAGTAATCTTAACTCTAACTGTTCATTTCCATTTCTTAATATGTTTAATTTTTTTTAAGGGTAACCAACTCACAATTATTATTTATTGGTTCACAATACCAAGTTCTGGGATAGTATGGTTTTTTTAACCCTTAAGTTAACAATACATCCATCCATAACTCCAATTTAACATTATGCATAGACCAATAAATAAAAAGATTAATTCCAGTCTTAAAACAGACAAGGATTCTATTGTCTTACGGCTATACCTGAACTGTTACAAGAACACTAAAGAGGTAGAAAGGAAAAAAACATGAGGAGAGCAAAAATTCTGATGTACACTTTTATGTTTGAAAGTTGAATATCCC
>ML685840.1:10638065-10669447 GCA_007922175.1 Pelusios castaneus | reverse complement strand
TCTCTCTCTCTCTCTCTCTCTGGCTGGCATCTCTCTGTCTCTGTCTCTCTCTCTCGCTGGCTGGCTGGCTCCGGAAAGCCACATCCCAGCCCCGCACCCTGAGCCTAGCCGCCTGCTCGGAGGCGGCCCCGGCAACGAGGCACACGGTGGACGCAGCCACCCCCCTGCCCCAGCCGCACGCAGACCCTGCCTGTCCCACCCTGGGGGCGGGGACGGCCAGCCCCCAGGCCAGCTCTGCCGCGGCTTTACCGGGGCCCTCCACCCCTCTCCAGGCGGCAGCCAGTGTCCTCGTCCCCCCCACCCACTCTCCTCGTCCCCCCCCCTCTCCAGGCCTCCCTCCAGCCTCCTTACCTGGCCGGAGGCTCGCAGCTGCAGGGACGGCCGGCAGAGCTCCTTCTCTGCCAGGCCGCTCCCACCCTGAGCACGCTCTGTCTGCGCATGCTCAGGGCGGGAGTTTTGATTCTCCCCAGCAGCAGTCTGTATTTAAAGGGACCACGGCTCGCACCAGCAAGAGCCAAATTCAAGGGGCTAAAGAGCCGCTTGTGGCTCGCGAGCCGCGGTTTGCCGACCACTGGTCTAAGTGTTCGAGATTATCAAGGTTTTTCTTCTAGTCCAGTTTTCCCCATTACAACTAGATTACCAATGCAGCCATGTGCAGAAACAATTCTGAAAAAATTTCAAAGCTCAAATGCAAGCTTGATAGTTCTACCAATACATGTGAGTTTTGGCATTACCCAGCACTTGAAAATCAACAGCCTTCATAGCAACCATATCTGCAGCTGTGTCACAGGACATTTTTATTTGAACAGCTAAATCACTGCATGATAGTAATTTTGCATTCACTCTATTAAGCATGTATTTCTGGCTTTGAGACACTTTCAACATAATAAAAACTAAGGTAGTTATATTATTTTACAGACTTTAAATTCACAGGGAAGTTTACGTATTCACAACATAATCTGAATGTGTACCCACCTGCTTTTCTGCATGATCTGCAGGCCAGCCTTGAACATGTTTTATAAGATTTTCATTGAAGTGTGCTGCTAGTGTAGGCGTTAATGAATATGTAGGCCGAACAGATGCATTCTGTGGTGCGGTTACAGAATTTGATGCACTACTGCTGGAGGTATGATTTGGAGCTGGTGATGGACTTCTCTGACTACTGTAAAAAGAAAACAGATTAAAAAGCACAGGCTTTAAAGGAATTGTAAATCAGTAGTGAATGAATTAAATCTCTACAAACATCAGTGCATCCAGTCACAAGCTATACAAACAAATAATCAGAACTGATACTCTTACCATTTCTGATCAATAAATCCTATGGCACTTTTCACAAGAGTACAGTCTTTGTATCCTCATTATGTTTTGATAATTACATTTCTATTGGATACGATCTTGTCTTCTTGTCCTAAACTATTTCACTAGTAGTTGGTTTTGTGTGTGTGTATACACATGCACACATACATGTATACACATATACATACACACACTTTTTTATACTCTGAGACCAAGACTCAGTATGTGGCTGCCTGGTGAGTGATCAAGAAACTCTGCCCCAAGTTAAACCACTCCATGAGGCCAGAAACTCCAAAACAAGGATAGTGGGGGTGAATACCAAGTTTCCACAAGCCATAGGACCCAATTAAGCACCTCTGGACAAGAAATTCCCTTGTATTTTTGTAGGGCATCATGAATATTTGTGGCATCATAGAAAACAGGCTGCAACTATTATGTTGGCTGGACTGTGATATTAGCTTTCAGTGTCTTAGCATAGAATTGTTGATTGTCTATTACTTTTCTTTCTATTTCCATCCTGGTTAGAGCGACTCTAGTTTACTTGGGGAAATCCCCATCAGCATCCTGATTTTGAGGCTCCAAAGACACATTTAACTTCCTTGAATCAAAAGTAAACATACAAATATAAAGTGGGATATCTTACGCATGATTAAAACAACATAAGATAAGACCAGCTAGTACTGCCATGTTAACAAAAGGGGGAGCTGCTATTACAATAGCAGCAATTATTTTGAACGTGACTATTTGGTATTCTCTTTACTTTTTATTTAAAGTTATTGGCTTTCCTAATTATCACATTTATTTAAAAAGAAAAAAAAGGGGGGGGGGAGGGCGGAGAGTTTGTGCACCACGGTAAACCAGACTTGTTCCAAAAAAAGGCAAAATTCAAAATCCAGAGGAAAAGGTGTTTTGAAATACTACTTTAACTCCACAACCTTTCCAAACCTAAAGTACCTTAGGAAAATGCAAACGTGTTATATAAAAGTTTTAATATAAAAGCTTTTACATTTTTTTTTAAAGGCCAGAGAAGAATTAAAAGATTGAAAAGATATCATTGAAAAGGTAAATCCTGATGCAACCTTAACAAAGGAACCCAAATCAATGCCCCCATAATTTATTTTCAAAGCCTCTCCGGAGTCAAATTTTACAAAAAGCAATGGTATGCCAAGGGTGTCCGGCCCAGGGGCCAAGCTTACCTTTGTCAGTCGCGTAACCCTAACCGTCACTACCTTCCCTGTATGCCACTAACAAAAAGACTTGCACAAGGCCAAATATCTTGCATAAACAGGAAGCCTACTTGACATTTGGAAAGTATGTTTTATGTTCACTTGTTTTTGCATGGAATTCATTATTGTTTTCCTGGATATATAAATACTAATTTAAAATATTACCACCAATATTTAAAGCCATTCTTTACCATATTTTAATCTTGAAATTATTTAGTAAGGTATTATAGCAACAAATTTAAATACTGATTTTTGTTTTTAAATTATCAAGCATACTTGATGGAAGTCATTTTTTAACTAACCTTTTTTCTTCAGTATTCCTACCATAAAGAGAGATACGTAGATATAGTATAAGTAAAGTACTTAATTCTGACAAAAGCTTTCTAATTAGTAAATAGGACTGTATTAATTCTTATTTTTGTGTTTTGCCTTAATTTTTCTTTTCTAAGTGCAGGTCATCATTGCAGGTTAAATAGGATTCTTGCTATACTTTTCTTTTAAGAACTGTCTCCTGTTACTGTTTTATTATGTCAATGTGAATTCTTTCTTTCACAGTATCACACCCCATAAAAAGTGGCATATATCATGCCTCTATAACAATTTTTGTACTGCTTTAAAAATCAAAATCAAAGAACAGTGTGAGGGTATCAAGATATTTAACCTATTTTAAGAGAATTTAAAAGTTATAATTCTTAAAGAAGCAAACTAGCATAGATGCAGATTATTACAGGTAATTTTGGTATAAGTAGTTATGTAACTATCAACTGACCAGACACACAAAATATAGTCATGTTAAATCACAAGTCTCATTAGAAATTCAATGGGGAAAAGAAGAAAAGTTCCTAGCTACTATAGCTCCCAGAATATGTTGTCTGTGCAGATTCATACTTTGGAGTCACATACCCTGAAACATGAGCTACAGAACCATTCGAAGTAGTAAATCTATTCAGAAGTATGCACACAATCCTTGGAAGCTGTTTTCTGGGACTGACTATACACCCAATGCCTTCATTAGGAGTTAGTTTCTCTCTCTCTCCCTGATAGGAAATTCCAAAGACAAGCTGAAGCCCAAGGCAGATTGCGCTCTAACCTGCAGCAGAACCTTTGGTAACAGAACAAGTGATGGGAAAGGCATATAGGAGTCCTTTTCTCTGTAGTGTAAAAGAAGCTTCTGACTGTTCATGGCCCCGTCTGCTCTAAAGAAAAGTCTCTGACAGACTTGTGGTAAACAAGTCCATGCCCCCATCTGGTAAGAATCAACTTAAAAGGGCACAGAATTTGAGGGACCACTATTGTTGGCCTGGCCTCAGTGAAGTTCAGGTGGTTGTTTTCTCCCTTGCATGACGTAGGCAGCCACAGGTATTAAAAGCACCATTCCCACAGACTTTTGTTGTATGAGTGGGTGACAAATCCTCCTTATCTGTTCAAATATGTTGTCACACTGAGGCACTGCACCATCATGAGAGATCATCTGACAAAACTGCTGGATAAAGATACTTACAAACTAGTCCAGTTTCTCTGAATCCTTCTCCACTAGGTGGAATGAAATGTATTTCATTTCAGAAACTTCTCTTGACCACAAGACTGCTTGAACTCCTATACTTTTAGCTTAAGTGCTTCCAAGAGAGCTAGAAGCTGAAAGAAAAGCTGGCATCCACTGAGACTATACCCCTCAAGTAGCAGTTCCCAAACTGTGGATTGGGACCTGAAGTGAGATCATGCCATAAGCAGTGAATGCAAGTTCAAGATACATGGAGGATACATGCCATTTTGATCTGCATCCTCCACGTTGTCTGTGGTCCCGGTAGGAAGCAGTTCATTAAAATGAGATCCACTCCCACAAAGAGCTTGGGAACTGCTACCGTAATGCTCACATTACCCATAAGCTTTACCAATTACTATTCTGCTTTGAAACAGAAGACTTCCTGAGCGGTGTTGAAGACCAGTAAACAGCAGAAGAAACACATCAAAGAGCTTCAGAAAATCAGCTGGTAGTGAATGATTAGGGGCTCCTGTCTCAGTTCTATTTCCTCAAAAAATTGACCTTGATGGATATAAAGTTTCCAGAGAAGTTTGTCTCTGGTGACCCCTCTTGGAAATAAACAAGCAAGAGATCTGAAAGTGCCTGACCAACCTGATTGCCTTCTATGATGAGATGACTGGATTTGTGGATGCGGGAAGAGCCGTTGACGTGGCATACCTCGACTTTAGCAAGGCTTTTGATACAATTTCCCACAGCATTCTCGTCGGCAAGTTAAGGAAGTATGGGTTGGATGAGTGGACCATAAGGTGGATAGAAAACTGGCTAGATCACCGGGCTCAGCGGGTAGGAATCAATGGCTCGATGTCTAATTGGCAATCAGTAACGAATGGAATGCCCCAGGGGTCGATCTTGGGGCCAGTTCTGTTCAACATCTTCATTAATGATCTCGATGATAGGATAGATTGCGTGCTTAGTAAGTTCGCGGATGACACCAAACTGGGCGGAATGGTAGACACACTAGAGGGCCAGGACAGGATTCAGGGAGACTTAGACAAATTGGAAAACTGGCCCAAAAGAAACCTCATGAGGTTCAACAAGGACAAGTGCAAAGTCCTGCACTTAGGACAGAAAAATCCCATGCACTGCTACAGGCTGCGGACCGATCGGCTAAGTAGCAGCACTGTAGAAAAGGACCTGGGAGTTATGGTGGATGGGAAGCTGGATATGAGTCAACAGTGTGCCCTTGTTGCCAAAAAGGCCAATGGCATATTGGGCTGCATCAGTAGGAGTGTTGCCAGCAGATCGAGGGATGCGGTAATTCCCCTCTATTCAGCACTAGTGAGGCCGCATCTGGAATACTGTGTCCAGTTTTGGGCGCCCCACTACAGAAAGGATGTGGACAAATTAGAAAGAGTCCAGCAGAGGGCAACAAAAATTATTAGGGGGCTGGGGCACATGACTTATGAGGAGAGACTGAAGGAAGTAGGTTTATTTAGTCTGCAGAAGAGAAGACTGAGGGATGATTTGATAGCAACTTATCAGAGTGACTATGCAGTTGCTTTTTTGAAGCTGTCAGATTGTAGCCTTTGAAGAACTTAGCTGCTCTCCTTCCTTCCTCAATATGAATCTTAACTCTTTGGATCTTAAGATTCTGAAGACTTTTAATACACTCCAGATAGCTCCAAAGACAAGTTCTTGGTTTTAGAAGTCAAACTTTGGATCTGACATGCTCAGAAGCAGAGAATTCTTCACAACAGAACTCTCTCATAGGATCCCCTGACTCCAAGTTTTTCTCCAAAAGGAAAACTTGGTGCAAGACGCAAACATCCCACATGCCTTACAATCACAGGCTGAATTTGTATATACGCACCAAAGAAACAATTGATGTTTGGTGAAAAACATTTTAGGTGGAGAAAAGCATTTTCTGAAACTTGTTTTGTTCTTAATGTGTCCCATTGAAGCAAAGTCACAGTGAACAGAAGCTGTCAACTCAGTTAAAAATGAATACCACAACAAAAAACCACAAACTTCTAAAGCTAGCAACCATCATGTGTAGAGTATAACATTTAGTCCTTGCACTGACAGATAAAAGGAAATGAGGCACATTTAGAGGGTGAGATCCTTCGTATCCTCAATTCCAGAATGACAGATCAGAATCATAAATGTACAATTTTGCTGCTGTGAATACTTTTGTGGTTCAGCTGGCAGGACATGTAACTCAAAGTAGGGATTTGTGAAGTCAGACAGAAAGGGGCAAAAATCAAACAAATGATGAAATTTCAGCAATGGCAGAGCTAATCAATAGGCTTATTTTGGTCAAACATACCAAAAAATGGTTACTGACCTTCTCTAACAGTTGTTCTTTCAGATGTGTTGCTCACGTTCAATTCTATGTAGGTGCGTGTGAGCCACATGCACCAGTGCTGGAGATATTTTCCCTCAGTGATATTTGTAGTGCTGGCTCTAGTGCCCGTGGCAGTGGTGTGCATATGCCCCAATGTAAGAGGCCCTGCCACCCCCTCCCCCCACAAATTCCTTCTTGCTGGAACTCTGACAGAGGGGAAGGAGGGTGGGTCACAGAAGGAACATAAAGCAATACAGCTCAAAAACCAGTTACAGAACATTAGAAACGGGTTTTTCTTTTAGTGCTTACTCCTATCCATTTCATACAAGTGACTCACAATTAGTGCCTCTAGAGGTGGGCTAGGTGTTCCCAGACCTGCCAGCTGTAATACTGCTCTGCACTGTCTTAGGTCTATTCTATTGAGTAGGACACGAAGGTGCGAAGAGAAGATCACACTGCACCCCTGCAAATATCCGATATTGGAACCTCAGCTAAGAGAGCGGCTACAAACCCTGTGTTTTTGTTGAATGGTTTGTTAGAATGGCAGGAGGAACGACCCTTGCCTTCTTATAACATGTTCAGATACAGGCAGTAAATCCAAAAGAAAATCTTCTGGAACAAGATTGGCAATCCCTTCATTTACTCAGCACCCGAGATGAAAAGCTGAATGGATTTCCAGAAGGGCTTAGTGCTTTCCATGTACAAGTCTAGTGCTCACCTTACATCCAAAGTGTCTGTCTTCACTAAAGCCGGGAGCCTTCAGAAAGACGACTGGCAGGAAAATGTCCTGGCTGATATGAAACTGTGGTATGACCTTCGGCAAAAAAGCTAGATGAGGACACAGTTGAACTTAACTCTTGTAAAACATGGTATAGGGTGGATCCAATATTTGAGCTTTGATTTTGGAAACTCGTTTCACTGAAGTAATTGCCTCCACAAAAGCCATCTTCCACAACAAGTGAAGAAGAGAGTAGATTCTTACAGGCACAAAGAGAGGTCCAGCGAGTACGGACAAGACTACGCTGAGGTACCATGGGGCGAGAGGAGAGGAGGGTGGATGGACTGGATCTCTGATCTGCAGAAAGAGCCTTTCATGAATCTGATAGTCATTCCATAAGCAAAAACTGATGTGCCTTGGATATGCGGATAAAGGCTAAGATGGCCACTAGGTGTACCCTGACTGATGATAGTGCATTAAGTATTGCAGAACGGAATTTGGATTGGGGAGAGGTTCCGTTCGGCTGCCAGAAAGACAAATTTCCATTTTGCCAGGTAAGCAGTCCTAGTGAAGAGTTTTCTGCTTTCCAACAGAACTTTCTGAATCTGAGTGGAGCAAGCCTGCTCCTTGAGGCTTAACCAGGAAGCATCCACACCAAGCAATGTAGGAAGGCGAGATTCAGATACAGTAATCAACGGTGGTCTTGCAAAATCAAATGCCAATAGTCCAAGAGTGTCAAAAGGGCAGCTATTGCCAGATCCAGCAACATGCTGAGAAAGTGTTGCTTAGGCTATTCTGGAGTGATCAGTATGACCCGTGGTTTATCCCTTTTGATCTTTAGGAGGGCTTTGTGGATGAATGGAGTCAGTGGAAAGGCATACATCAGGATGCCCAATATTGCTAAAGAAATGTGTCAGGAAGTGAACTGTTGCTGAGATGTTGCAGGGAACAGTAACAGTGGCATTTCCTGTACTGCTTGGTCGCAAAGAGGTCCACTTGGGGCGTATCCTGCCACTAGAAGATGACCTTGACAACCCCCAGGTATAGAGACCACTTGTGGCAAGAAGAGAACTTGCTGAGGCAATCTGTTAATTGTGTTCTTGATGCCCAGGATGTGTGATGCAAACGGGTGGATCACACACTGATGTCCCACAGACAGAGTGCCTCCTGGCAGAGGATCTCACTCCTCCTTACTTGTTGAAAAAATACAATGATGCCGTATCATCCATCAACACCCACGCTACCTTTCTGGACATCTGGGGAAGGAGCACTTTGCAGGCTAGTCAAATTGCCTGGAGCTCTCTGACATGTATAGGTAATGTCAACTCCTCTGCAGATCAGAGGCCTTGGGCCAAGTCCAAGGCAACTGACACCAAGGATTATGTTGGGCGGGAAGGGAACAAAAGGAATCCCCCTTGTTATGTGGGCAGGGTCCATCCTTCACACCAGCAAGTTAAGTACTTGATACAGTATTGTAAAGATGTCTAAGTTGTGTCTTGTTAGTGAGTAAATCAAATCCAGACATATTTAAAGGGCCTGAGACACAGTCCTGTGTACTGTGCCATCTAAACACACACTGCCATGTGACTAAGAAGGTTCAGGCAAACTCTTGTTGTGATGAGCATTTGAGATATGACTTGGGCAATCAGCTCTGACATGCTTGAAGTCTGGCATGCGGTAGAAATGCTCTGACGCATGTAGAGCAAAGGACTGCTCCAATGAACTCTATCCTTTGCAATGGCACTAATGTTGATTTCTGTTCATTTATCAAGAAGCCCAGCTCTTGATAGGTGGCCTGCCGTACCACGATACCTTGAGAAGTCAGGCAACCATGTAAGTATAAATGGAAGGGTGGTGAACTGACAGTGGTTGTGTCCCGTCATGAACTGCAAGAACCATCTGTGACCATACAAAATGGAAACATATGTTCCATGTCCCCACCTATAAGACAGTTTGCACCTCCTGAACAAGAAGTTTCCCATGATAAGGATCCCTGAAGAGGAATGGGGATAAGAGGTGGGTAGGAGGGACTGAAATAAACTGAAGTGAGTACCCCACTGCAATGGTATTTAGCACCTACTGGTCCAATGTTGTAACCCTCCAAGCAAGGAGGTAGAGTAAAAAGGTGGTTGGAAAACAAGGGGAGGTTTGGCTCCTTGGATTTGGTAGGTTGCCCTGGGGGGACCCTCAGAAAGCCTGTCTGCTCCTGGGGGAGGGGGGCAGGTGCAGAGGAGGAGTGAGTGAACGGCTTGAGTCTTGACGGGGAAGTGCCTGCAGGTGGCTGATCTTGACAGTGCTTATAGCTCCTATTTTTTCTCTTGTAGGCTTTACTCCTGGCCTGGCCCGCAAACCACTGCAGCTGTTGGGGCCTGAAGTGCTTCCTGGAAGCAGATGTCATGTACAGACATAAGGAACAGAGTGTGGCCTTTGAACCATTCAGCCCACGCAGCCTGGTATCCATTTGATCAGAAAACAGAAGTGCACTGTTGAAGGGGAGGTCCTGGATGGACTGTTAGACCTCTGCAGTCAGGCCAGATGACTACAGACATGAAGCCCTCCCCTAGAGAGAGCTAACACCATTGTTCTGGCTGCTGAGTCTGCTGTGTCAGAGGCTGCCTGGAAAGAAGCTTGGGCAACTGATTTGCCCTCCTCTAAAATAGTCATAAATGCATGTCTAGACTCCTGGGGCAAGAAGTCAGCAAATGTAACCATAGAATGCCATGTATTATAGTTATATCTGTGTAGCAGGACCTGCCTGTTCGATATATGGAGCTGGAGGGTGGCAGTTGAATAAATTTTTCTGCCAAAGAGGTCACGCTTCTTCACATCTTTTTTCTTGGGAGCTGAACTTGACTGCCCCGGCTGTCTCTTTCATTGGGGACAGGTAAGAATACAGATATTTGAAGCCTTTGGTGGACATGTAATATTTCTTTTCAGCCCACTTGGATGTAGGGCGCAGAGAGGAGGAGATTTGTGATAAGGCCTTAACAAACTTAACTCCTTCATGAGTGGGGAGGGCCACTCTAAACACAGCTGCTGCTGCCAATATATCAAAGAGTGCCTTCATGATTGCCTTCAGCTCCTCCACCTTGTAGTCCAAATTTGCAGCTATCCCCTTGAGCAGCTCTCGGTGCACTCTGAAATCGTCCTGTGAGATCATGATGGATGGTCCTGCTACTGCCTCATCAGATGATGTTGAAGATGAGGCAGATAAGAGTGGAGTGGGTGACTGTTCTTCCACCCCTGGGTTAGTCTCCTCTGGGACTACCTTGTTGCCAAGCATCTCAGATGCCCCAGAAACTGAATGTTGCACCTGTAACCTTAGAGCAGGAGATAATTCCCACAGGTTCTAGAACTGCCATCATCCAAAACCATTGTGCTGGTGACCATAAGCATGGCAGCAAGCTTGAGGGGAAACCTGCAGCTGTGGTTGAGTTCACATGATCCTTAGATATGGTAACTGCCTTCTCCTCCAAGTCTGAGAGGTCCTTTCCTGTTGACTACTACAGTGCTGTCCTTGTCTCCACGTCTCTACTGTGTCGGGAAGTCAGTGTCTTGGTTCTGGAGAGCAGAACTGGAACTCTGCTGATTGATGTCAAGCATTTGGGAATCATCATATGGTGACCAGTAGCAACGCTCTGGAGACCAGTGAGGCTCCAGGGATCAGTGCTGTGACTCCAGTGACATACATCAGGAATTGAAAAACCACAGGTACCATGGGTCTGGCAAACGGTAAAAGGAATATGGCTGTCGGTGGCAATTCTCTGGAGAATGGTAACAGGAATCTGGCAACCACTGCCAGGCCTCAGTGACTGACGAGGGGTGGGGAACAGCACCCTGACGTTGGGGATCTCTGCAGGTGCCCAGTTGTGGGTTTGCCCCATTCACATTCTTAGCTGGTTGCACCAGTACAGAAACTTGGTGTGAAGATCTCTCCTCTCAAGGAGTAGGAGTCAGAGAGCAATTCCTTGGCTGCTTGAAAAGCCTTAGGCGTGGACAGCACTGCAAGGTGCCAGGTACCCTTACCGCACCCAGGAGTTGGAAACAGGTCATAGAACTGTGAGCTATAACGCAACGGTTCTCAACTGGGGTGCAGGCCGCACAAAGGGGACATGAGATGGATCATGGAGGGGGTGGCATGGGTGGAGTTTGGGGGGCAATGCTCCCCCAAACTTACGATGGAGACATCTCTCTCTACTTGGTGAGATGTGCAAGGCAAACAGCGGATGTGGATAGCAGAGGGGATCCTGGTGCCTCACATGGGCAGTCTTGGGCAGGTGTTGGGGGACTGGGACTTTTAAGAGGGGAGAGGAGATTAGGGGAGGCTGCTGTGGGCCTGGCATTGCTGGCAGAGTGGGGAACAGAACCAGTCCAGCTCCATGCTTCACACTTATGCAGCTGCTTCCACCTGCAGACAGAGCACTGCTCCCGGCAGCTACCACCTCCTCCTGCAGCAGCAGCACTCGGCAACCGCTTGGCACTCTCCCTGTGCTGCTGCCACTCTGCAGGCTCCTTGAGGAGACATCTGTTCTGTGCTGCTGCATGAGGATAATCCTGATAACGAGGTGCAATTCCTCAGCACTGCCACCATGTTCTCTGGCAGATCACATCAGGCTCCAAAACTGCAGAGGATCTACTGCTACTCCTTGCACTCCAAAATTAAGCACATAAGCCCTGATCTTTTTTCCTGATGGTGGGTGGAAGGATCTCATGGGAAAGGGAGGGCGCATTTCTTACATAAAGTCCATGGGGGGCTCCATCTAAAAAATTTGAGAAGTGCTGCTCTAATGGACGAGGTCATAATCAACCTGAGTTCTGGGGAAGACAAATAGCCCAGTGCAAGTCTGGGCTCATATTTTGCTCCCTTTTTGGCTTTCTTGGGAGCCAAAGAGCACCTTCTTCCAACATGCAGCTCCTTTGCTGCTTTTTTAGTACCAAGGATAGGGACCAGTGCCAGGATTAACTTGATGTAGGCAGGGTGCTTTTAAGTTGTCTCTAATGTGCATCCAGACTCAGAGTCCAGTGTGAGAGCAGACTCCATGACGAGTGCTCTTAACCTTATGTCTTGTTCCTTTTTAGTGTGCGGTCTAAAGTTTCTACAAATCTGGCACTTATCCTGGATGTGAGGGTCTCATTCCGGCACTTTAAGCAGCTTTGGTGAGGACTATTAATGGGCATGGGCATGAAGCACATAATTTAAAGCCCAAAGACGGGGCATATCCCTCCTACCTGGGGCTAAGACCTCCACAAGACTAAACTACAAATATCTAATTAACTAATTAATTTATCTATCTTACCTTAAAGAACAACATACACTAAAACTATAGAAGAAACCACTCATGCTTGCCACGGCAGGGATGTTCCAGCTCTGTCATGGGCACAAAGAAGCAACTGAGAGGGCAGGAGGGTCAGCAGCACCCCTTATACCAGCACATACAGCTGTATGGCTACTACAGAAGGCCCTAGAGCCAGCCCTATGGATACCAGCGAAGGACAATATCTTCTACATTGATCCATGTGGCACACCCCACCCACATTTAATGGACATGAGCAAGCACTTAAAGAGCCATGATCACTAGTTGCATTGAATAAAATGTATGTTTTATCCAAAGTAATAGGAACAAAGCAACACAAACAAGTATTTCAACTTGCCTGGAGCGCTGAAGACTTCGAGGAGAGGCAGGCTCATGACCTGCCTGCTTGTCAGCTATTACTGGCTGCTGAGGTGCTGACTGTGAAGCTGGTCCTTGCTTAACACCCGGAGTAGTAACCTGCAATGTTCAAAACTCAGTCAGATTTCCTCTGCATTGTAAATTTCAAGCATAAGAGCTAAAGAGAGAAATGTGGGAATTACCAGGTATAATCATATCAGTGATCTCCCTTGCCTGGCATATTACCAGTCCAGTACTTTAAGTTTTATAGGAAAGTAAAATAAATCCAATATCTTTATTGGCTCTTTCATTTCATGCAACTTTTAACTTGCAAATGTAACTTGAATAAAAGCCATCTGCTATTTTTCCCTATGCCCCACCACCAGATTCACCAATTCCTTTACATAAATTTGACATGGCACAAACTTAGTTTTTAATAACTAAAAGAGATACAATCAAACTTCAACTATCCAGTTCCTCATAAAGCACCAACATTGCTCCCAACACTAACTTTGCTATACTCCGCTATACTTCATTCTGAAGAGGCGTTATTCACTGTGAATGTTATGCTTACATTTTTAAATACGTCAGGCCTTCCCCTCTAATACCATATTTCGATAACGCTGCCAACTGAGGTTTGCGATCTAGAAGCTGGTACAACGGAGTAGTGCTTGGTACACATATGAACAGAACCCCAAGTAGGTTCCCTACAAACCTTGGAAAAAGAAATGCCCCCACAAACAAGCTACATATGTCTACTGAGCTCTAATAGAGTGAGTCCTAACTTGAGACACAAGAGGTAATTTATTTAATATGTAAGAAATCTTAATGCAGTCTGTAACTCATTCAAAATCCAAGATGAAAAGACTTGCCTTTCAGACTTGTCACCAAAAGCCACAAGAGGTCCAGATGATTAACAAAACAGTTGGGTTCTGGTAATGACCGAGCTCTAGTTCACATTTATGTACAACTGACATTTTTCGAGATCAAGTACCCTGTATCTGAAGCCAGTCCAAATGTGCATCTCAGAGTAGTGTGGATGCATCTGTCATTGCAGTCTTTGAAGGGGGAGGTAGATTAAATGCATCTGGCAGATGTTTTGAGAGTATGCCAAGCAAACTAGAAAAGTCAGCACTTTCAGAGAAATTTTACAGATAAATCAATACTGTGTGTATTTGGCTTAACCGATCTAGAAGAGAGTGGAGGTATAAGCTTGTAAGCTGAGTTGTACACAAGCAGCTATATGACCCCGTATAATGATGCAGACCCTGAGAGTCTCACTCGGACTAGATTAAAGGTATGAAATGAGACGATCCATCATGAGAAATCTTTCTCGATGAAGGTATGTTTTTCCTGACCTGCAATCCAGTTCTGCCCCTATAAACTTTATATATTCAATAGGAGTGAGAGCAGACTAGTTCCAATTGATTATGAGGCTTTCTCTGGAGAAGAGCTATAGAACTGAGTGAACGATACTTGTGACCTTTGCGATAAATCTCGGCAGATACTCTGGGCTTACGAAAATGCTTGAGAAATATTGGAAAGGACCAATCTCTGGCCACTGGAGGGAGCTGATTGTCCAAACTGTGGCTTTCTTGCTCCCTGATCCACTCAAGCAACTCTCAGCCCAGGAAAAAAAAAAAAAAAAAAAAAAGAGTGATGAGATCCCTAACCTTATGTTAGTCCACCTTTTTCACAAAGTCTGAGGCTCCTCCTCTACACCAGGAAGAACCTCTTCTACCATATGTAAGCATCTCTCACCTTCACACAAGCTTGTTTTATTGCTCACAACTCAGAAAGCCCACCAAGATATTAGCTTAGAGAGCAAGCTTGCCCCCATGAGCAAATTTATTTACCCATTATTAACTGGCTGATTCTGTCAGTCAGAACTTCAGAAATCATTTTAGATACAGCCTCAGTCATTATGATAATACTTGGGAGGAAAGGGGGAATTAAGGTCCTGTGAGAAAGTGATAATGCAACAGGCCCTACTGAGGATAATGGGAGGAGGGGAGGAGTGGGAGAGGAGTTTGCTTTAGCCTTCTGAGACACAAATGCCAGCCAAATACAGCTGCAGCTGTTCTGTTTGTTGCTCTTGGGATGCTGGCAGACCAGGTGTGTCAGATCATACCAAGACCCCCAGTCTTTCACACTGAACACTGACAAACAGACAGCTAGAAACTTGTCTGGCTCATCTGTGTTGTAACATCTGTTTTAACAATGCTAAGTTTATAAGAATGTGCTTAAACTTGATGAAATGCTTGTAGGACACTGCATGTACTGATTTCACTTATAACACCTATGTTCCATGGTATGATGTTACATTGAGTGTTTGCGTTATAAACCTCTGTAACTGTGTAACTCACCAAACAGGAAAGAAGCATTAATTAAAATAAAGTGCTGGTCCTGTACACAAGAAAGACCACTGAAACCAAATGAGCCATTGTGAAACATGAAAGGACAGACTTTGTTGACTACCCCTTCCCACAGACCTATCCATGAAGAGGAGATGGGCATAAACATGTGTCCCACCAGTTCAAACTCGGGAAGGGAATAAAATTCCTGACCAGAAGGATCTGTATCAGTATACTGCTTGGAATTTGTAGAGGACAATATTTCTAAGCATAGGAAGGGGATCCTTAAGCTTCATTTACCTAGAGAGAACACAGAAACCTTGCATATCGCAGCAGTTTCTATTTCCTTTTGGAACCTGCTTTAACCTTGTAAACAGTTCTTTTTCTTAGTTAATAAATCTTTAGTTGGTTTATTACAGGACTGGCTATAAGCTTTGTCTTTGATGAGAGCTACTCCAGACAGCTTGACAGCTCTGAGTAAAGTAATATTCATACTGGAAGAGAGGAAGAGGGAGATACAAAGAACAGGAAGATCCTGAATGATGACTGAAACATTCCATTATCTGTTCTATTCAAAACTATGACACTGAAGAACATCTTTCCCTTTAGGAGAATAACAAATTTCACACAGAAATCATCAAGATGACAGAACTCCATAATGACAGTTTTGCAGGGTGTCTTAATGGAAGTCCAATACTACCATGAACACTTTTAGGGAACAAGAACAGCTCCTCCTGCTCCTCATTTTATACTGACAAAGAACTGTGGCTTATACTAATACTGGGCCGGCCCACAAGATTTTGGCACCTGAGGACGGGAGCTCAAATGACGCTCCAAAGCCCCCTCGCTTGGGCCAAAATTTTGAAAGGTCTCAATTCTGCCTTCTTCCTGTTCTACTCCTCTCATGCTACTGCTCTGCTAC
Organism: Pelusios castaneus; assembly: GCA_007922175.1. Lineage (NCBI taxonomy): Eukaryota > Metazoa > Chordata > Testudines > Pelomedusidae > Pelusios > Pelusios castaneus. The sequence goes on along the minus strand of ML685840.1, from coordinate 10,653,453 downwards.
CTACCTAACTAAAAATGCCTTGATCAAAAATTGTAAGCAACTTTCAAATGCCTGAACAGCAAATATAACTTTTCTTGTTTGCACAGTAAACACTGGCATTTTTATCCGTTTGAATCAAAGTGGTGCTTTCTGTGCCTTCTTGGTTGCAAAGATTTGAACTGCTTCCTGAAGGTCCACAGTTTGGGCCAGCTCATGTTCTACTGAGATGGTTGCAAGGCCGACCAGCCTCTCCTGTGTCATTGTGGAGCATAGATGTGTTTTTATTAGCTTCAGCTTGGAGAAGCTGTGTTCTCCATTGGCAACTGTTACAGGAAGTGTTAGAAGTATGTGCAGAGCAACAAAAGCATTTGGAAAGAGGGTGGTCATCTTATTTGTGCACATATATTCCAGAATAGCCTTTGGAGTCCATCATGCTGAAATGTAACTTGAAAGGGCTTTCAGTTCATCACTCAAATCACTCGCATCAATATCGCGCACATCCTCATGTGTCAACACTGTCTCTGGTGCCCTGCATTGCTGGTGTAGGTCTTCTTCAGGTATAGTGAGGCGTTTTGGAATATCATACAACATCCCAAATATACTGCCGTGTTCCCTGAGTTGAATGAAACGTTCTCCAACTGACTATATTCCACAATCTAGCACCTGGCTAAAGAATTCAACTTTGAATTGTTGTCTGGGGTCTGTTATGGGATTATCCCGTGCCTCGTAATCAAAATGTCGTCTTCTTTGGTGACTCTTGTATCCCTGAATAAGTGGGAAAACAGCTTCAGTGTGAAGTTCCTCTGCCAACTTCTGTACACACTCCAAAAAGTTTTGAAATCCCTCATCTGACCAGTAAGACTGTAGGTATGACTTTGCTTTGTCCAGTTCTTCCATTGCTCCAGATATACCAAGGTCAACACCTTGGAGTCTCTTGCTTACAACATTTATTTCAAACAGTATGTCATGCCACAATACTAAGCCACACAGAAATTTGAAGTTATGTATGTTTCTGATGATTCCATTTCTCTCTGCCACTGTTCTCCCACGAACAGATCCTGTGATAGCATTATCCTCCATAATGGCAACTATGGCATCATCTATCTTCCCAATTTAGTGTTTGATAAGCTTTATCCCTTCCACTCAACTTTCTCATCACGTGGCACTCAATGGATTCAGTGTCAGAGAAGATGTTCCCAGATGTTGCTTCAAAATTTGCCATCAATGAGTTGCTGCAGAGAAAAATACACAGATACTTTGAATAACATTAAAAAATTCAGCAGCCTCACTAGAAGCTGATGCTGCATCACTGACCACCAACTTCAATGAATGAGAACTGCATGGGACAAAAAAAGCTCGAGGGTTTAATTCTCAGATCCATGTCTCCACTCCTCTGTTCTTTCCTCTCATATTGGCACCATTATCGTAGCCCTGACCTCTCGTCAGCTATCGCAATTCCCGTACCTTCCAGCTTTTTAAGAAGCACATTTGCCATACCAGCTCCTGTAGTATCATCAATGTCAATAAATTCTACAAAATGCTCTGACAGTCACCATTGCAGGGACATTTTCACTAGGTTCTGTTGTTGTTACAAAACGCGCCATTAAAGTCACTTGTTCCATATGGCTGATGTCGGGTGTGCAGTCCAGAATAAGAGAATAGTATCTTGCTGGCTTCCAATCTGCCACAATCTTCTGTTTGAGTTTTGTTGCCAATAACTGTATGATCTCATTTTGAATTGTTTTTCCAAGGTAGTGGTGTGTGTAGATTTCTTGGGTGGTGACTCTTCTTAGATGCTCCTGTAGTACAGCATTGAACTCAGCCATCAGCTCCACAATTTTAAGGAAGTTTCCATTATTTGGCACATACAGCTGATCTGAAGTGCCATGCAGTGCTAGGTTTTGGGTAGCAAGCATTCTCACAATGGCAATGAGCCTTTTCAGAACATTTTGCCCATAAAGAGACTGATGAATCTTCTCTTGATGCTGATCATCTATGGTGGCCTTTAACCTTGGTCTCATCTCAAGCTCTTTCCACCTATGGAATGCTCTCTGGTGATTTGCCGCCTTCTCATGGCATGCCAGACTGCTACCCAGATTCTTCCAGTCCTTTTTTCCTGTAGAAACCAGTGTGGCTGGAACATTGGACTGGAAGAATTTGCAACAAAAACAGTAGGCAGCATTCTGCATTTTTGGGTACATAAGCCATGGCTTCTCCACTCTGTCACCACTGGGGATTTCACGCCAGTAATATGTTGGATAGAAACTTCTATTTTCATTGTCTTTGGGAAATGAAGTTTTTCACTTGCTGTGGCCCATGCAGTACAAGGAAGTCTCTCATGCTACTGGCTCAAGTGGGTCCACAGTCCTGGATCATCTAGACTTAAGGAACTAAACTCAGCAGCAGCTGTTTCTTGTGCCTCCACCACACTCTTTTCTGATCTACACTTTTCTTCAGGAATGTGCATGGGTACATCCATCTGAGATGGAGATATAGATGCTGCAGAGCTGCCAGGTCACCTGCACTCTGGCCGGAAGGCTCACCGTGAACATTTGTGTGTCTATGTATCTCAGGAGAGATCCTTCCTGCTTAGATAGAAAAGCTTCCTTTGCTTTCTTTCTTTTTCTGAATGCTACCTCAGAGGGGCGTTTTCTTCTTTCACTCATGACTGCTATTCTGTGCCAGCTATAGCGGCTCTCAACACTCAGTGGAAGGGGACAAATAAGCAGGCTGGTGGCAAGGCCTGAGTGAGGGAAGATATCAGAGTCTTAAGGGCCTAACTAGCTCCTACTACTTCAGTTGACTGCCTGTTCTCCTCAAGTGGGTTCAGGAAAGCAGCAGGAAACAGGAAGCTCCCTGAGAAGCTGGTGTTAATCAGCCCAGGTTCCTGGGCAATGCTAGAGAGGTACATAAGAGGCTCCTCCTCTCTCTCTCTCTCCCTGTAGCTCCAGCTGTCTTTTGTTATTCCCTCTCACCTTCTCTCCTGCCTACCTGTTATGTCTCTTGTGCCATCCGTCCTCCAGCACAGCACTCCACCATCTCTGTGCATCTAGAGCAGAGAGAATACATATGCACCAGCAGCCACCCCTGCCGACTGTCTGCCACCTGAGGTGGCCACCTCAGTTCGCCTCATGGTAAGGCCAGCCCTGTACTGATATGCTTACAGTTTTATACATTATGTATCAGTAATACAGAACACTTTCATGAACGCTTTATCCCTTCTTCAAACTATAAGTTACCAGCTTTCAGTCTTTTATGTTCACCACTTGCACATAAATCATTCAGCATCTTACCTTTGGCTGTGATGATACTGGGGGTGTATTCATCAAAGGTTTCAGAGGAACTGTATTGGTTTGAGGCGTGCTTATTCTTGGAGAAACATATGACCTTGGCGATGAAGCATCCGATGTTAAAGACATTGGAGACTGATTAGATGGCTGCGCTGTAAGAAGAAATTAGGATAGTACTTTTATATTATATTATATTATATCATATCATATAGCAACTTTTTCCACCCAAGTGTAAAAGTTGCATACAAGAAATCAATATCAAAATTAAAATAATAGCAACAACACACACTTAAAATGCGAACAAAAAGAGATCCAATTTAGTGATCAGAAGAGAAGTTAACAAAACTGCTAGGCCAGGTCTACAGTGGTGGTGAAAGTTAGCGGCAGTTGACAGGAGTTACACAAGCTACACAGAGTAACTTGCATAAGTTCTGTCGACTTTTTAACTTCACTTCTACATTCTGTCTTCACTGCGCCACACCAAGGGGAAATGCATTCCCATTGATGCAGTGCTACGCCACTTGAGGGAATGGCTTTATTATGTTATTTCTGGATCTACAGAGCATGTCTTTACTGACCAATTAGTTGATCTGGAAAAAATCAATCTGATGTTGGTGAATTTTCCACCATCAGTGTAGACATACCCTCGATTTTCAAAAATGCTTAGTTTCCTGAGAACTACAAGAGCTACTGAATTCTGAGTACTTTAGAAAGTACTGATCCATTTGTTTATGTATCTACACAGAAGCAGAGCTCTTTTTAATCTGGTTTCAACTGAGAGTGCTAAGTACTTTTGAAAGTCCAAGCCTTTAAAATGTGGAGACAGGAATTTTAGTCTCATTCAAAAGTCTAAAAGTCCTCAATTCAATTAAAGAAAACAACTTTCCTAAGTTTTCATCTTCATTTCAATACTTCATCAAGCAGAATAAAATAACGGATGTAGCAGCTACCTAAGGCTCTCAGCATCCTATTTTTAAAAAATTGCTGCCAGTATTTCAAGAGTTAGTAAAAAAACAAACAAAACGCAAAACCCCAACACACACACTACAGAAATACACTCTAGTCAACTGCAAGAGTCTTCTTATCAAGCTTTACTGTATAAAAGATGATGTATATAAGATGCCTCCAAAAACAGAATTTGTACTATAGCTGGTATATAATCATCAGAACCCTGGGAGACCAAAGAGTTAGGGGTAACAGAGTACATTCCAGAGTCAAGGATCCCTCTCAGAAAAATACTCTTTCACAAACTCACTTAAACTGAGATTCAAATGTAAATTGATGGACTCCAGGTTAAGTGCCTCTACTGACTGCAAATACAGTAGTATCATGAGAAAAGGGTATTTTTAAGTAATCAGCCTCAGGTAACTAACGCTTAATAATCTGGTTCTTCCACTGTACCACAGATTAATCTAAACCATTTAGCCACACATTTACCAAATTAGAGAATCAGAGAAGTTAAAACAGAAAAGACCTATTACAATTCATCTAGTCTAGTCCACTATCTAACTATTCCTTGAGCACAGGCTTTGTGTCATCCTACATCTGGAAAAGCCTTTAACTTCTAGTGTGTAACAGGCATTCAAACGGAGGGTAACAGACAACTTCATCTGAAAGTTAATTACCAGTGTTGTTGTTCATCAACTGACAGTTTAAATTATACTGACCCTTGCAGAGTGTAATCTTACTTTACATACGGTGGCAATTGAGACATTAAATACCTTGTGCAGACAGTTGTGCAGCTTGAGAAATCAGGGAAGTAATATTGAAAGCAGATGGTCCAGCAGTGAGAATCTTATGGAGAATAGACTGCAGAGAGGCTTGTGTCACAGCTGCTGTAAGAACTAAAAACAAGTAAGTTTTAGTGGTGTTTTCTCAGCTTCTGCTCAAATGTAAAAGATGTTCAAAACAGTAAAGCAAAGCACAAGAGAAAAGATTGTGAATGCTTAAAGTTATGCACTGAAATCCATGTAGGCATTTGAATAAGAGGACTGATTTTCACTGACAGCAATATGGATTCTATACACAAAATGTTAACTGCCAATGAATGATTAATATTTAACTTAAAAAGTTAAACAAAGTTAGAATCCAAAGATCAAATGACCATTTACTGTGCCTTGCTTTAGACAATGCTGAACAAGGACCTCTTGAGGGTTTTTCAAGTTATTTTTCCTGTTTTTAAATTCTGAAGAGAATGTGTGCCCATCTCCATTGTCAGAATGCAAAAAATGTCACTGGTCCCTGGAAACCTGCAAATGCTCTACAATTCACTTCCTGGTTTTAGTCTATGAAGCCAGAGAATATTCTGTTCCATTAATAAAAAAAAAATCTAGTAGTTCAATGAGCTTTAAGAACCACTAAAAATGTTAGCACACATGAATAGTGATGGAACAACATATCAAAATGTAAGGATGAACTGCAGAAGACTGAAGGATTATCAGTTGAACTAGCTAACATGAGTAACAAGAAAGGTTAAGAGGAAGAGGTTACTCACCTTGTGTTCTTCAAAATGTGTGCCCTATGGGTGTTCCACTTTAGGTACCTCATGTGCCTTTGATCAGAGATTTTCGGTAACAGCTCCTGTTCAGCTGATACAGGCACACTGAGACCTCCTTGTGCCCCATATACCAAGGATATATAGAGATATATGGTTGAACCACCCTCTGTTCCTTCTGTACCACGAAGTCCCATGAAATTAAACACTGAAGCAGAAGGGAAGGTTGGCAGGTAGTGGAGCATCCATAGGCAACACAGTTCAAAAAACTCCAGTTACTGCAATAGGTGAGAGTAATCTATAGGTGCCTCATGTCCAGTGAATCCTGAGCAGGATCTCTGGAAGGAGGAAGGAGAGTCACAGTCGAGTCCAACACTGAAGACAGAACCACATTATCAACTGCAGTATCTCATCTGTCAGCATGAACCAAGGCATCCTGTTTGAAGAAAGTATGCACTGAAGATCTGGCTGCCCCCTACAATATTAGCCATTGGGGCATCTTTTAATAATATCATAGAAGTTTATTTGTAGAATGGACAAGCACTCTAAAAGAATGCTGAATGTTGGTAGCTTCATAGCAAGAAATAATAAATCCAGATATCCATCTTGGGAGTCTCTAATTGGAGAATGTGGAACTTCTGAATGTGTCTGCAAATGAAACAGTTTGGGAAACTTTCTGAAAGGTTTGGTTCTATCCAGATAGAAAGCTAATGCCCTTCAGATATCCAAAATGACATCAAAGGTCAACATCCTCCCTTGTCTGGTACAGTTTTGGGGTAAAGACTGGAAGATGCATAACTTGATTAATATGGAATTCAAAGGATACCTTTGGTTTAAACTTAAAATACGGTTATAATGAAACCTTCTCCCTAAATACTGTAAAGGGAGGGTCTGCCACGAAAGCCTCTCATTTCCTAGACTCTTCAGGAATAAGTGATAGCCACCAAGAAAGCTGTTTTCATAAACACAGGTGAAGAGAACAGTAGCCAATGTCTCGAAATGAGGTTTAATGAGACAGTTATGGAATGGGATGGGCTCTCTAATCTGTGAGAAAAAGTTACTCAATCCCTTGATGGATCTTGCTGTCCTGGGTGTGAGCAAACAATGAGAATCCCTCAACAGAGGAATAAAGGCTATTATAACTACTATGCGAACCTAGATGCAACTCCTTGAAAGACCAGACTTTTTCAATTCCCGCATGCAGTCAAGGACAGTGGAAAGAGTAAACCAGTGAAAACTGTCACTCGGTATAACAGTTATGAAATCTCTTCCCTTTCTGAAAGTGTTTTATGAAGGTATGTTTCTTCAGTTTTGCAGTACCCGTTGTACTTCTGCAGAACAGGAAGCCTCTATTCCTGAGAGCCATTGAGTAACTAAGCTTTGAGATGGACAATCCAAATGTTGGAATGGAGAGTCCATCCGAAATTATGGAACAGTAGGTGAGAAATGAATGGAACACTCAAAACCATAAAAAGCAAGACAAATCAAGTAAGGTTACCAGACTTCTTGGTAAGGCTGGAACAACTAAAATGGCACTGGCTTTGTCATATTTGAACTTGTTCACGATCAGCTGTGTTGGAGGATATGCATAAAGACGACCCTTTGTCTCAGGAAAAAGGAAAAACATCCCTCAGCAACTGAGGACCCAGTGCCTATCTGGAATAGAATTGTATGCACTTCCCATTACTGGTGGTGGCAAAGAAGTCCATTTCTGGGAACCCCCAAGTCAGAAAAAAATCAGTTTGAGAACCCATGCATACATCTCCCACTCAGCCATGAAGAAATGCCTGCTGAGATCATCAGCTGTGGTGTTTCGTACACATAGGAGGTAAGAGGCTGAAATGAGGACGTGATTGGCTACATGGAAGTTCCAAAACTATACTGTTTTGCACAAAGAGGGGAATCTTGCCTGTCCTTCATGACTGATGTGGAACATACAGCCACATTATCAGTAATGACCTTGACAGAGGTGCCCCTGATTAATGGAAGGAAGTGGGGAACAGCATTCCTGACAGTTCTCTGTTTGAGGAGGCTGATGTGCAGAAGAAACTCCTAAGGCATCCATTTGTCCTGAATGATGGGTATCCCCAGATGTACTCCCCTCCCCAGTCTCAGAAGCGGACACATCCAATGCGATGGTAGGAGGCTGAATAAAAGGAATCTCTGTACAGACCTTGATGTGTTCTGACACCATCCAAGTGAGTTCAATACTGGGTAAGGGTCAGAAACTAGTTTGCCTAGGCTTAGTCTGTTCAAAATATAGACTGTTCTGAGCCTTCTTTGGAAGCATCCAGATGTAACCCAGTATGTTGTGTCAGAAAGCTAAAAGGCCCACCATGTGACCCAGCACTTGGAGACTATTTTTTGCTGATGTTTGGGGGCTTATTTCCCTCTGAGATTAAAGTTGTAAACCTGTCCACAGGAAAGTAAGCTCTAAGTGTTATGGCACCCAGAAAAGCCCCTATGAAGTCCTACTCTGTGGAACAGTCATTTTCTGTAGCACTGATGCTTAGGGGACACTCCCATGCCATCCATGTGTAAGATGTGTCCTTTTTTACTCTTCCCCCCCCCCCCCCCCCCCCCCCAGGAAATCCAGAAAGAACAGAGAAATTAAATTTTGGTTCTGGGCTAGCCCTGAGACCAGCTTTGGACTATGACTCAGAGGATTCCCCTGTGTACTTATCCTTGACTACATTTACTGCTCTGTCAACTGCTCTGCCTTGATCCCCGACATCTTTGTGGGATAAGGCCAGATACCAATGATGCTTCAAGAAACAGAACTTGAGTCTTTTCTTTAAATATTCTCTTTCACTCCTGGAGACCTCAGAGTTCCAAAGTAGGTACATTTGAAGCTCCAAGTGGTTCTGGGAGCTCATCAAAAACTTCAAGTTCATTAAAGACCCATAGTGCTAAGCTGCCTTGGTGCTGACAAATCATGTCTCCAACAGAGAATCTGAGCACTCTCCTCAGAAGCTGGTATCACATACTGATCTCAACTATTCGGACTCCTGAATGCTGGTAACATTGACCTCTGTACCCAAACTAGTATCCCAGTCTGCTGCTCCAGTGCACCAGAAGTTGTCCGCATCTTCAGACAGATGCTGGCAAAGCAGTGAATATCAATACCAACTGTGATTGTTATGGAGTCTTACTCAACCTTGACTCAGGTACATTTGGCACTGCAAGAATTTAGATACTTCAGGGATCTTTTTTTTTTTTTTTTTTGGAAGAACCGGAGTCCCCACTCCTAATGGGTACTGAGCACTTCTTGGTGCCGCGGCATCTACTGGGTTATTGAGACCATATCTTTCTTTCCCCAGTGCATTCTCTCTCCACTACCTGCTGCACCAGGTAGACAACGACTTGCATCTTCATTATCTGCACCACTGCTGGGGTATGTTGGGGAGTCTTCTTGATTCCCAGATCTCTGTTCAGGGATCTCCCATCTACCATGGAGAGGACCTCTTTCCTACCCTGAGAGGGAAGTGCATAGGAAGAAACGACCTCAGTGCCTTCTTCATGCCCTCTCCTCAACTGTATGGTTCCCCTTCAGTGGCTATGTTGTGACCCCTGGACTCCCTATCACCATCTGTTCTCAGGAGCAGAGAGAGATTCTCTTCTTCCACCACAGTCTCAGGAAGAAATATTTAAGAGCAAGCAGCAGCAGCATGATGAAGTGGTGACTTCTCCACCCATGCAAACATTTCTTCATCACCAGATGAGGCTGTAATGCATTTACCACCTTCTTTACTGAATAACTTCAGACAGTTTCAGGAGCTGATGAAATGTGTTGATTTGCTCCAGATTCCTCTAGAGAAGGTCCAAGAGCAGCAAAATAAATGTTTGAACACCTTACATCCTACAATCCCTGCACGAACTGCATTATCAGTCAATAAAGCTCTTTTGGAATCCGCTAAAACAATCTGCCAGGCCCCTGCCACTACAATACCTACATATAAATGGACAAACAAAAAAATATTATTTGCCAGCCAAAAATTCTGAGTTCTCCCATTCACCACAAAATTCTTTAGCCATGGAGACTGGCAATTACTGTTTCTATTACCCAACCATCGTCCTCTGCTAAGCATCAATTTTGATCATCTAGTTGAGAGCCCACAACATCCTTGCGTCGAGACTCTACACCTGCATAATGTCCCTGTTTCCATCGAGATGAACTTTTGGCAAGAAGTGCAAGAACCTGGTATAACAACCAATCACAATCATTAAGAGAGGCTTCTCAAAAAAAGGGGGGGGGGAGAGAAATGGGGTGTTTAATGTGGTTTTAATGGAAAAACCTCCAACAGTGGAAAGGTCACAACTAACAATGACAACTAGTTAACTGGACTAAACTAAACTAATTATTCTAAGCTATAGCAAAAGTGAATGTCAAGAAAAACTGGGAACGAGTACATTTAAGGCTCCATCTCAGGCTGCTGAAAAAGAATTGAAGGTGGTTCTGACATGCAGCTTTATATATGCTTGACACGGGGCACAATGATGTCTGAGCACACAAGCAGGCTGAACGAGCATTGTTACAGAAAATCTCCAATAAAATGAACATGGGACACCTGCGCACCTGAAGCAGAGCACTCACAGGACACTACTAGAAGAAGTCTTTAATTTAGCAAGGTCACACAGCCTATCCTTTCCATACTGACAGCCAGATACACATCCCAGACAGAAGAACACATAAAAACCAACCAAGACCCCAATCCCAATTATAGTATTTGTGTACATTACCTTGCCAATATGCTAATTAAGCATTTATATATTACATTTTACATAGTGATTTACAGGCAAGTTCAAAAAGTTAAGTTAAAAACCTAAACAGCATAAGTAAGTTTACCCAGGTATTGATTTATTTTGCAATATTTTACTTCCCTTATTTTAAGCAGGACTCCTGTTATAATGGTTTTATACATTGGACTTGCTTAAATAAAAGTTGTAAAATAAGATCACATTACATTTTTTAAGTCTTACCTTCATTTATTTTGGATATATCTACACTAGAATTATTAAGCTGGAGGGTGGCTTGAAGAGCAGGTAGCAGCTGTCGAAGGAGATTTGGGTCCTGAAGTAATGGAGGAATTGGTGACTGAGGGACAGGTGAGACAGGGACTGTAGAAATAGCAGGTGCAGAAGTTGGATTCAGTCCAGAAGCAGACGATGTGGAAGGAGTTGTGCAAGAATGGGATACAGACTTGTCCACAGATGTAGATTCTGAACAGAAGACAAACATTATTTTACAGTTTTTACTTCCCAAAAAAAGTCTTTTACAGATTCTAACTAATACACACTACTCACATTAAATATAAAGGATTAACTTCTTAATTATTGTTTCAGCCAAGGAACAGAGAAGTGTGTCTCCTGGAAGCTGAAAGACCTTATGATATGCTTGTTTTGGGACTTATTTTACTGCAGCTTAATATAAAAAAGGAACAGAAACCTTATTTTTGAACCTGCAATGTTTTACCTGTAACAGAATAAAATACCTTACCATGAATTCTATTATTATAATGGCTTCTAAAGTCTTACTGGTAAGTATAGTGAAAATTGCAAGTGATATGACTGACACACACTGAGCATACAGTTTTCATGAAGCAAGATTCTTTTTTTTATCATTATTGCTATGAAACAGCAGCTGAAATTTTTCTTCTTAAAAATTTGTTTTCCATTGTGTACCTACTCCACTTTATTGTGGGTCTGCCTTGTATTGCTGGACATTTTCTTTTAGAAAGCACAGGAATGTTAGACAAACACTCCTAGGAATTCCAGGGACTTGACAAAAAGAAGAGATGACATTAGTTATAGTCTTGGTTTGTAAACCAAAATTTAGAGACAAGAATACAAGCAGTTAAAAAACAAAGATAGGAGCTGCCAAATGGGATAAGAACAAGAGTTCATATAGCGCCTGCCTCTGTCACTCTCTCTGCCAGTGAACAGCACAATGTGTGTCAGAAAAAGGAACAGTTACTTACCTGTAACTAGTGTTCTTCAAGATGTGTTGCTCATGTACATTCCAACCTAGGTGTGCGTGCGCCACGTACACGGATCACTGGAAAGTTTTCCCCAGACCATCTGCAGCCACCAGGGGCGCTCCGCGACCTACCATATATACGGCAGCCGGCCCTCCCACCCTCCAGTTCCTTCTTGCCGGAATTCCGGCTAAGGGGAGGAGGGCGGGTGTTGGAATGTACATGAGCAACACATCTCGAAGAACACTAGTTATAGGTAAGTAACCATTTCTTCTTCTTTGAGTGATTGCTCATGTCAATTCCAACCTAGGTGATTCCCCAGCCTTACCTTGGAGAAGGGACGGAATTCTACAACTTGGCTGACTGCAGCACCACTCTGCCTACTGCTGCGTCCCCCCTCGCCTGCTGGGTCAGGGGATAGTGAGCTGCAAATGTGTGTACTGACGACCACGTCACTGCCTTACATATGCCCACGATAAGGACGTGTGCCAAGAAGGCCGCCAAGGATGCTTGCGCCCACGTGGAGCGGGCCATCAGCTGAGGGGGTGGCATCTCTGCCAACTGATAACACTGCTTAATGCACGCTGAGATCCATGGTGACAGGCACTGGGAGGACACCGGCTCCCCTTTCATCCTGTCTGCCACCGCTACAAAGAGCTGGGACGACTTGCGGAAGGGCTTTGTGCGGTCGATATAGAAGGCCAGAGCCCTTCTCATCTCTAGGGTGTGGAAGAAAATTGGAGTGAGTAACCCTGTTTGACCATGCGTAGGACCCACTGGTCCAATGTTATGTTGGACCATGCACGGTAGAACCGGACTACTCTGTTTCCAAAGGGTGGGGAGGGATCCAGTGGTGAATCCGCTACATTGCCCTCTGGCGCACCCTCAAAAGTTCTTTCTTTGCCCTTGCTGGCCATGCAAGTGGTTCCTAGGCTGGCCTGAGGATCTCTGGTTCGAACGGCAGGAGTTTCTGCCCCCACGTCTGGAGGGGTCCCCTCTTGGTTGGTAATATCTTAAGGAGGGTTGAGGGCGGAAGGGGTGTCTTTGCAGGGCTGGGGTATGCAGACCCAGGGATGAGCATTGCTCTGGAATCTTTCAGGGCCTGGAGTTTGGTGTCCGTCTGGGATGAAAATAGGTCTTGCCCCTCGAAAAATAAGTCCTGGATCGTTGCCTGGACTTCGCAGGTAGGCCAGAGGCTTGGAGCCAGGAGCTGCGTCTCATCGTGACACCCGATGCCATCGCTCTAGTGACTGCGTCCGCCGTGTCCAGCGCTGATTGTAGGAGTGCCCTGGACACCACTTTGCCACTTTTTCTGACGAAGTGGAATTTTCTCCCACGAAAGCTCATGCAATAAATAAATCTGTTAGTCTTTAAAAGTGCCACAGGACTCCACAGAGATTTCAACAATTTCCCTGCAACAGGCTAACACGGCTACCCCTTTGGAACTTGCGCACAAAGTGAGTAACCTTCCTTTCTACTTTGAGGAGTGTCCCTGTGGGTGCTCCACCTTCGGAGATTCCAAAGCAGTACACAATTAGGATGGAGGGACTTTGGAGTCAAGGTTGTGCATAGTGGACAGAACAGAAAGTCCAACAGTTGCATCACAGTGTGATGCTTGGTCAATAGCACAGTGTTTTATAAACGTATGTGATGAAGCCCAGATTGCGGCTTTGCAGATATCTGCGAGAGAAACATTATGCAGGAAGGTGGTTGTGGTGGAGACCGCTCTTTTGGAATGTGAGGTGACATGGTGTGGTGGGAAAGTTCCTGTAAGGGTGTAGCAGAGACAAATGCAGTTTGTGATCCATTTGGACAGGCGTTGATTTGAGATAGCATTGCCCTTAGATCTTGTAACCATGGAGACAAATAACCTAATTAGTTGTTCTAAATGTTTTTGTTCTTTCCAGGTAGAAGGGCCAGAGCGTGTCGGACATCAAGGGTACGCTGGACAGCCTCATGCGGTGTCGAGTAAGGTTTTTTGGCATGAATAGAGGTAAGTGAAGGGTTTGGTTGATATGGAAGGCAGAAGATACCTTGGGAATAAATTTCAGGTGAAGTTTAAGTGTTAGTTTGTCTTTATGGAATATGATATATGGAGGTATAGCCATCAGGACAGCCAGCACACCTACCCGTCATGCGGATGTGATGGCTACTAGAAAGGCAACCTCCACAGATAAATGGCTGAGAGAACAGGTTGCAAGTGGTTCAAATGGTGGTTTAGTTAGTGTTTTCAGGAATAAAGTAAGGTCCTAGATAGGAGAATGTGGGTGTACATCTGGGTATAGATTTTGTATGCTCATCAGAAATCTCTTGATAATTGTTATGAAAGGCTGCGATGGCAACAAGAAGGACCCTCATGGAGTTGATGGCTAAGCCTGTCTGTTTTATTTCCAAGAGCTATTCTAAAATCATTGGAATAGCTGTGGACGTTGGAGCGCTGTTATGTCTGTTACACCAGTTGTGGAATCTAGACCACTTTTGAAGGTAAGTTTTGTGGTAGAAGGTTTTGGGCTATTTAAGAGGACGTGTTTTACTGCTTCACAGCATTGTAGTTCCTCCTATTGGAACCAAGGAGGAACCAGGCTGTCAGGTGTAGTTTTCTTGGTTCTGGGTGAATTAGTCAGCCTCTGCTTTGTGACAGGATGTCCCTCCTTGTGGGAAGTGTTATCAGTTGTTCTATTGACATTTCCATGAGGTAGGTGTACCATGGTTGTCTTGCCCAAGCTGGAGCTATCATTATAACTCTCACCGATCCGTATCGAATTTTCAGTAGTGTACGTTGGATTAGTGGAATGGGCGGAAAGGCATAAAGCAACTCCTTGTCCCATGTTAGAAGGAATATGTCACCTAGGGAGCCAGGTCCTATCCCTCCTCTGGAGCAGAACTTTGGGCACTTGCTGTTTTTGAGCTTGGCAAATAGATCTATGGTGGCGAAACCCCACTGTTGAAAGATGTATATCAGGTGGGTGGACTTCCCATTCATGATTGTCTGTAAAGGACCTGCTGAGGAGGTCGGCAGCTGTATTGTAAATACCAGGTAGATATGAAGCCAAGATGGTGACACTGGTTTTCAGGCACTAATTCCATAGCATCATGGCTTCCGTGCAAAGGGTTTTTGATCGTGCTCCCCCTTGCCTGTTCATATAGAACAGGGGTCCTCAAACTACGGCCCGCGGGCCGGATACGGCCCACCAAGGTTCTTTATCCGACCCCGCCCCTGCTGCGGCCTGCCCCGTGCGTCTGGGGCAGCGGGGTGGCCGCGGCCAGGGCAGGCTGCCCGTCTCCCACCCACCGGCCGCCTCGACTTCCCGGCCCAGAGCCGACCCCGCCCCGCTCTGCCGACAGCGTCGGCCTTCCGGCACGGGGCCAGAATCAGGTTCCGTTGCCGGGGTTTGTCTGCCCTGCCGGGGCCGCGTTCGGTCCCCGCCGGTGCTCCCTCCCAGCTGTGCAGGCTGCGGCCGGGCTGGGGAGATTTAAATCTCCCGCCCTGAGCATGCGCAGATACAGCGTGCTCAGGGCGGGAGCGGACTGGCCGACAAGCAGCTCTGCCGGCCGTCACTGTAGTTCCCAGCCTCCGGCCAGGTAAGGGGGCTGGAGGGAGGCCTGGAGAGGGGTGGGGACGGGGACAAGGAGACGGGCCGGGTTAGAGG
>ML685840.1:10594364-10637665 GCA_007922175.1 Pelusios castaneus | reverse complement strand
AGGGACCGTGAACTGGCCCCCTATTTAAAAAGTTTGAGGACCCCTGATATAGAACATGCATGGTATGTTGTCTGTCATGATCTTTACATGACGGTATTATAGGTGGTGTCTGAAGTGGAGGCATGCATATTGGACTGCATGAAGTTCTAGTATGTTTATATGTAGCACTGTTTCTGGGACTGACCATCTGCCTTGTGCAGTTTGATTATTTAGTTGGGCGCCCCAACCCATGAGGGATGCGTCGGTTGACATGGAAATTGAGGGACTTTGCTGGGTGAAAGGTACTCCCTCTGTCAGGTTGAGCGCGTTTGTCCACCATCGTATGGACTACTTTCTCTCTCTTGGTAGTGAGATTATTTTGTGCATGGAATGGTATTGAGGTTCGTATACCTTGGCTAGCCACAATTGTAAGGGTCGCATGTGCAGTCTTGCATTTGAGACGACGGCAGTAGTTGCAGCCATATGACCAAGTAGCTGTAAGCAACTGCATACGGTGATTGTTGGAGCATTTAATGCTAGGGTTGTCAGATCTGCAATTGTTTTGAATCTGGAGTCTGGAAGGTAAGCCCTGGTTGTTAGAGAGTCCAGGCCTACGCTTATGAATTCTATTATTTGTGTGGGTTGCAGTGTAGATTTTTTAAAATTTATCAATAGACCTATGTTTTGAAAGGTTGACATGGTGAGATTGAGTGCTTATAGTGCATCTTGATGTGCGCATCCATCAGAAGGAGGTGTGCAATCTCCTGTTGTAGTTGTTCATGAGTAGTGTCACCAAAGAGGAATGGGGAAGGGTAATGGGATTGTGATTTCGAGATAAAAGGAATGGTGTCCAATTCTAACTGTGTCAAGGACCTATCTGTCCGTAGTTATGGTTACCCACAAATCATAAAAACGTTGTAGATGATTCATGTAAGAGAGAGTGTAATTCGGCTCAGAAACTTCAGGGTAATCTTGTTGGCCCCCGAAAATAATGTCAAAATTGCGATTTTGAAAAGGTTGTTGAGGGGGTCAAGGTTTGGTTAGGCGTCTGTCTTCTATATTGAGTGCATTGTCTGGCACATTGTGGCTGATTCTGTCATCTGTAATTGGGTCTGGATTGGAATTGGAAGTTATACCTGGAGTTATATGGTTGGTACCAGTATGATCTGCGTCTTGTTACGGGTGTGTATATTCTGAACTTGCGTAGAGTTGCCCTGGAGTCCTTGGATGTGTGCATCAAATCGTCTGGTTTTTTTTTCCTGAAAACAACGTTTTCTTATCAAATGGCAGATCTTCAATCTCCGCCTGAAGCTGTCTGGGAACATCTGTGGAATGTAGCCAGGACAATTGATGCATCACTACCCCTGTGGCTAAAGTTTGAGCTGCCATGTCAGCGATGTTGAGAGCCACTTGTAAAGCTGTCCTCGATATTAAGTGACCTTCTTTAATTACTGCGTGGAATTGTTGTTTTTTTATTTTCTGGGATGTGTTCAATAAAATCCGCTAACCATGTAATTGTTGTAGTCATAATTTGCCAACATCGCAGTATAGTTAACTACCCGCAGTTGTAGTGTGAAAGACATGCATACTTTTCTTCCTGGTAAGTCCATTTTCTTATCCTCCTTTTCATGGGGAATGGATCTATTATATTGCTGGCTCTGTCTTTGGTTGGCAGCTTCCACGACAAAGGAATTTGGTCGTGGGTGATAAAAAAGCTATTCAGAATCCTTACTAGGAACACAGTATTTCTTGTCAGCTCTGCGGCAAGTTGGGGCAATTGTTGCAGGCATCTGCCAGATGTAATTAACAGGATCAGTAAGGGCTCCATCCATAGGGACAGAAATCTTTGTCGATGACTTGAGCTGGAGGATCTTGTGTTGGGACTCTGGAACAGTCTGCATAGGGATTTCCAGGGAATCTGCCACTTGACAAAATAAATCCTGAAATTGCTTAAAATTGTTGCCAGTGGTGGGTGGAGAGGGTATGATTGCCTCGTCCAGCGATGATGAGGACTCATGGGGTGGAGCGGCAGGCTCTGGGTCATCTTTTTCTTCAGCAGATTCTTCTGGGGCCTGTTCTGCTGCACTTCTAGCTTTGTCTGGTGGTCGGTGTGCTATTGAACTGGATGGACTTGATGAGGGAGCTGAGTAATGTGACCATGGATCCCAGCATGGCCAGTTAGGTGTATATTCTGGAAGCTGGGCATACCATGAAGGAGGATACTATGGGCATGGTGGGAAGTTTGATGGCGGAGGTTTGTAGCTCCGTGGTGTGGGTGATGGTGGTTGAGGTGAGAACCTCTGGTCCTGATGCTCAAGTTCTTCATCACTTGAGAACTGGATTGGAAAGAGTATACATACACCAGACAGTGATGCAGGAGAGCCTTCTGTGCCGCAGAACTGAGATAATGGGGAAGCAGCACAGTGAATGTGTTGATCAGTGCTATGTTTTCTTTTATCTGTATGTTTCCTCGGCACAGATTGTCCAAGGGAATGGCACAGACTGGGAGACTCCTGTGATGTCGGTGCTGGTGCCAAATCTTGCAGCACCAAAGGTGTGTCAGTCAGTGCCGATATGGTCATCAGCACCATGGTAGTTGCAGTGGTGGTCACTGGAACGTTTGTGCTCAGTGCTGAGGGAATCTGAGGCATTGGGCGGTCCGTTGGTGCTGGTAGCGCGGCTGTTTTTGAGTGTTTGCCAGCTGCAGTTTTTGAAGAGTAGATTTTCTTGTCCCTGTGGTCTTAAGAGGCAGAAATAGACCTTTTATGGGACTTGTCAGTCATCATACCCGAGGAACCTCTTGCCTCTTTGGTACAGTCATGCTCGAGAGATGGCGATATTGACCATTGGAGGATGCCTAGGATGGAGTTAGGCGTTGTGTTGGAGATTGTGAGGCTGGCTGGGCTTGTCAGGCGAGTGGGGAAGGAGGACACAGGGAAAAATTGCAAGAAGGAAGATGCGACAGGAGGGAGAATCGACAGGGCAAAGTAGGGCAATGGGCCTGTACACAAATGCGAGGAGCCTGGGAAACAAGCAGGAAGAATTGGTAGTACTGGCACAGACAAGGAACTATGATATAATTGGAATAACAGAAACGTGGTGGGATAACTTGCATGACTGGAGCACTGCCATGGATGGATATAAATTGTTCAGGAAGGACAGGCAGGGAAGGAGGGGGGGGAGGAGTAGCGCTATATGTAAAAGAGCTGTTTGACTGCTCGGAGCTCCACTATGAAAGTGGAAAAAGATGGTTGAAAGTTTGTGGGTTAAGTTTAGGGGAGAATGCAACAAGGGGGATGTTGTGGTGGCTGTCTGCTACAGACCGCCAGACCAGAAAAAGGAGGTGGATGAGGTGTTCTATGGACAACTAACAGAAGTTTCCAGATCGTCGCAGGCCCTGGTTCTTATGGGGGACTTCAATTATCCTGACGTCTGCTGGGAAGATAATACAGCAGAGCACAGGCAATCCAGGAAGTTTTTGGAGAATATTGAGGACAACTTCCTAGTACAAATGCTGGAGGAACCAACTAGGGGCCTTGCACCTCTAGACGTATTGCTCACAAACAGAGAAGAATTGATCGGGGAAGTAGAAGTAAATGGCAACCTGGGCAGCAGCGACCATGAGATGGTAGAGTTCAGGATCCTGATCAATTGAAGGAAGGAAAGAAGCAGAACACACACCCTGGACTTCAGAAAAGCAGATTTTGGCTCCCTTAGGGTGCTGACGGGCAGGGTCCCATGGGAGGCTGATCTGAAGGGGAAAGGTGTCCAAGACAGCTGGCTGTATTTTAAAGAAACCCTGTTAAAGGCACAGGAAGATAACGTTCCGATGTGCAGAAAGAACAGCAAATGTGGATGGCGACCAGCGTGGCTTAGCAGGGAACTCTGCGGGGAGCAGAAACATAAAAGGGAAGCTTACAAGAAGTGGAAGCTTGGACAGATGACAAGGGAGGCGTATAAAGATATTGCTCGGGACTGCAGGGATGAAATCAGAAAGGCCAAAGGACAATTGGAGTTGCAGCTAGCAAGAGATGTGAAGGATAACAGAAAGGGGTTCTATAAGTATATCAGCAACAAGAAAGGGATCAGAGGTGGTGTAGGTCCCTTACTGAATGGGGCAGGCATCCTCGTGGAGGATGATGTGGAAAAGGCTGAAGTACTCAATGCTTTTTTTAGTTCAGTCTTCACAGGGAGGGCCAGCTCCCAGGCTACTACATGGGGTAACGCGGAATGGAGAGAAGAGTGGCCCTCGGTAATAGAAAGTCAGGTTAGGGAACACAATGAAATTGGATGTGCACAAGTCCATGGGGCCGGATGAACTGCATCCGAGGGTGCTGAGGGAGTTGGGGGAAGTGATTGCATAGCCGCTGGCCATTATCTTTGAGAACTCGTAGCGAACAGGGGTGGTCCCGGAGGATTGGAAAAAGGCAATTATAGTACCTATCTTTAAGAAAGGGAAAAAGGAGGATCCGGGGAACTACAGACCGGTCAGCCTCACCTCAATCCCTGGGAAAATCATGGAGCAGGTCCTCAAGGAATCCATCCTGAAACACTTGGAGGAAAATAGAGTGATCAGGAACAGTCAACATGGATTCACCAAGGGCAAATCGTGCCTGACCAACCTGATTTCCTTCTATGATGAGATGACTGGATTTGTGGATGCGGGAAGAGCCGTTGACGTGGTATACCTTGACTTTAGGAAGGCTCTTGATACGGTTTCCCACAGCATTCTCGTTGGCAAGTTAAGGAAGTATGGGTTGGACGAGTGGACCATAAGGTGGATCGAAAACTGGTTAGATCAACGGGCTCAGCGGGTAGGAATCAATGGCTCAATGTCTGGTTGGCAACCGGTAACGAGTGGAGTGCCCCAGGGGTCAGTCCTGGGGCCGGTTCTATTCAACATCTTCATTAATGATCTTGATGATGGAATAGACTGCGTGATTAGTAAGTTTGCAGATGATACCAAGTTGGGGGGAATGGTAGATACTCTGGAGGGCAGGGACAGGATCCAGGGAGACTTGGACAAATTGGAACACTGGGCCAAAAGAAACCTCATGAGGTTCAACAAAGACAAGTGCAAAGTCCTGCACTTAGGACGGAAAAATCCCATGCACTGCTACAGGCTGGGGACCGATTGGCTAAGTAGCAGCGCTGTAGAAAAGGACCTGGGAGTTATGGTGGACGGGAAGATGAATATGAGCCAACAGTGTGCCCTTGTTGCCAAAAAGGCCAATGGCATATTAGGCTGCATCAGTAGGAGTATTGCCAGCAGATCGAGGGATGTGATAATTCCCCTCTATTCGACACTGGTCAGGCCGCATCTGGAATACTGTGTCCAGTTTTGGGCTCCCCACTACAGAAAGGATGTGGACAAATTAGAAAGAGTCCAGCAGAGGGCAACAAAAATGATTAGGGGGCTGGGGCACATGACTTATGAGGAGAGACTGAAGGAACGAGGCTTATTTAGTCTACAGAAGAGAAAACTGAGGGGAGATTTGATAGCAACCTTCAGCTACTTGAAGGGTTGCTCCAAAGAGGAGGGAGCTAGGCTGTTCTCAAGGGTAACAGAGGACAGAACAAGGAGCAATGGTTTCAAATTACAGCTGGGGAGGTCAAGGTTGGATATTAGGAAAAACTTTCTCACTAGGAGGGTGGTGAAGCATAGGAATGGGCTACCTAGGGAGGTGGTAGAATCTCCATCTTTGGAGATTTTTAAGGCTCGGTTAGACAAAACCCTGGCTGGGGTGATTTAGGGGAAGTGGTCCTGCTTTTTAGCAGGGGGTTGGACTAGATGACCTCGTGAGGTCCCTTCCAACCCTATTATTCTAAGAAGCCGGTCTGAGGGAGTGCTCCATAAGAAGGAATTTTAGGTGGAGGTCTCACCTAGCTCTCGAGCTGAGGTTTTTACAATGAGGGCATTTCTGTGAGATATGCCCTTCTCTGAGGCATTTGGTACAGGCGCTGTGGCCATCCGATGCTGGCATGGCATCGCAGCACTTTTCATAGTGCTTAAAACCAGGGGAGCCCAGCATAGTTTCTCTCAGGGAAAAAAGTGGGTTTAAAAGAAAAAGGGAAAGGAAAATAAAAGAAGGTGTTAAACAAGAAGGGAAAGAAAAGGAAACAAAATAGGATATAAACTGAAGTTCAAAGACCAATGAGCTGAGGAGAGAGGTAAAGTTGCATCCAAGATTGCGAGCAGTTGAAAAGGAACTGAGGGGGGTCGTGCTGTGCATACACCGAGAGGGTGCCAAACCAGGCACGAGACAGCCTCTTGGCGCTTGTATGGCCACAACGAGCACTGCTAGAAAGCTCCCCGATCCAGACGTGGGGGCGTGCCAGAATCCCAAGGTGAAGCACCCACAGAGACACTCCTCTAGTTCATCTAGGAACAGTGGTTGTAACACAACACATGGAGAACAGGGAAAAGAACTTTCTTATCCACTGCCCTCTACTTTTGCAACCAAAGAAAACCACGATGTTACAGTTACAACAACTGTGTGATATATACAGCATAAGAGATGCTTTTCCCAATGTCACTGCCCAGAAGAGTTTGCCATGTATTTTCACACATAATGCATCAAATGGATGAGCGGACCTTTCTTCTTATCCTATGACTGCTTACTTTGCTTAAGAACCTTTGGTGAAGGATCTTGTCAATGGTGTTCTGAAAGTCTAAGTACACCATATTCACTCGATCACCTTTGTCCATATTTGTTTACCACCTCAGAGAATTCTAAGAGTGGTGAGGAGTGATTTCCTTTTACAAAAGCCATCTGCATCATTCCCCAATGATGTGTGTTCATTTCTCTAACTGTCCAATACTTTTGTTCTTCACTATAGTTTCAGTCATGCTGTTTGGTAATCAAGTTACGCCTACTGGCTTGCAATTGTTAGGATAGCTTCAGGAGCCTTTTTTAAAACTTGCTGTTCACATTCTTTATCCTCCAATCATCTGGCACAGAAGCTGCTTTAAACAGTAGGTTACATACTTAGTCACTGTGCAATTTCATATCCAAGTTCCTTCAGAGCTCTTGGGTGAATACCATTAGTCTTGATGGAGACTTACAATTTTTTAATTTATCAATTTGTTCCAAAGCCACCTCTATTGACACCTCAATCTAAGACAGTTCCTCAGACCTATCACCTACAAAGAATGGCTCAGTTCAGGGCATTTCCCACAACTCCTCTGCAGTGAAGATTGATGCAAAGAATTAATTCAGCTGCTTCACAAAGCCATATCTTCCTTCAGTGATGCTCCTTTAGTACCTCTATTGTTCAGTGGCCTCACTGACTGTTTGTTAGACCTCCTGCTTCTGATGTATTTAAAATTTTTATTTATTACTTTTTCTGTCCTTTGCTAGATGCTCTTCAAATTCTTTTTTGGCCTGCTTACTGTTACACTTGAATTGCCAGAGTTTACAGTCCTTTTTATTTTCTTCAGTAGGATTTAGCTACCAATACTACTACTTTTACTTTGCTATTTAGCCATGGTGGTACTTTTTTGGTCCTCTATTTTTAATGTGGGTTATATATTTCATTTTAGCCTCTACTATGGAGTTTTTTTAAAATTTCTTTGCAGCTTTCTGTCATTTCACTTTGGTGACTGTACCTTTTATCTGCCATTTAACTAGCTTCCTCATTTTTGTGTAGTTCCTCTTTCTCAACATTTTGGGTGGTATACATTGGCAGCCTGCACTAGTTCTAGAGCTGCTGTAGCTCATTTCTGACAGGGTGAATATAACTCTTGGTTAAAAATACTCAAATGGATTTATAATTAAAATCATTACTTTGAACTGATTTTAATTAGAAATAAAGGTTTTTATTTACATGTTGCTATCCCCCCTCCCGTTTTATAATATTAAATTGCTATGCTGAATGTTTAGTACTTGTTTCTTTAGTAATTTTTAGTAGTAGTTCAGATTTTACCTGGTTTTTTTTCTCCTGAGAAAAGTCATACATAAAATGCTCAAGCATACTTGAAAAGGCAAGTCCAGAATCTCATTAACCTCTTTACTTACAGAACAGAAATTCAAAACAAGACTTATAAGCAACATAGCTATGTTTTCAACTGGCACAAGGCAGAAAAGCTGAAATGCTCAGTCCAGGCTGTGCTACTCCATTCGAGTTTGCAGTCTGAGGTCAATGGAAGGTTCCTAATAGAAGCTGTGCTCCTAAGTCACTACAGCAGTTTTGAAACCCCCACCCCTCAAGTGCCTAATATGGGTTTAAGAGTTTAACTTCCCTTTGGCCCGTGTATAAAAATTCACATTAACTTTGCTAATGTATTGAAAGTCTAAATAATTTTCCATTGTTAATACTGGGGCAGTTCTACTTTGAACTAACAGATTTTACAGCACTAATGAGAAAAATTAAAACAATTTTTAGCCCCGATGCTGCAAGCATGTTTAATATCAAGTACATGAGAAATTCCACACCAACGTGAATAGTTGTATCAATAAAGTTATGTACCTACCTAAGAATTTGACCTTCAAGCCTTACTTTGTAATATTTAGTCATTTGCTCAAAACAGGAGTTTTTTCTTTATTAAAAAAGATACCTACTATAGCAACATTTTTCAAAACAGTATTTATAATTTAAGACACCAAATTTAAAATATAAAGTTCCATTAGAACCAATATACACATAAAAATCCTCAGCCTGATTTAAATTAGTGAATTTATTGACTATTTAAATCATAGATTCATAGATTTTTAAGGACAGAAGGGACCAATATAATCATCTAATCTGACCTCTTGCACAATGCAGGCTACAGAACCACCCACCCATTCCTGCAGTAGACACCTAACCTATGATTGAGTCACTGATGTCCCCAGATCATGACTTAAAGACTTCAAGGTACAGAGAAACCACCACTAAGTGATCCATGCCCCATGCTACAGGGGAAGGCAAAAAACCTCCAAGGCCCCTGCCAATCTGCCTTGGGGGGAAAATCCCTTCCTGACCCCAAATATGGTGATCAGCTAATCCCTGAGTATGTCGGCAAGACTCACCAGCCAGACACCCAAAAAAGAATTCTCTGTACCAACTATGAATCCATCCCATCTAATATTCCACCACAGGCCATTGGCATATCTAACACTAGTAGTCAAACATCAGTTAATTGCCAAATTAGGGTGTCCCATCCTCTCCATAAATTTATCAAGCTCAGTTTTGAAGCCAGCTAAGTTTTTTGCCCCAAATGCTCCCCTCAGAATGCTATTCCAGAACTTCAGTCCTCTGATGTTTAAAAACCTACATCTAATTTCAAGTCTAAACTTCCTGTTTATAGCCATAGCCATTTGTTCTCATGTCCACATTAGCACTGAATTTAAAATAATTCCTCTCCCTCCCCAGGATTTATCCCTCTGATGCATTTATAGAGAGCAATCATCGCTCCCCATAGCCTTTTAGGTAGGCTAAACAAGCCAAGCTCCTTGAATCGTCTCTCATAAGACATGTTTTCCATTCTGCGGATCATCCTACTAGTCCTTCTCTGCCTCTGTTCAAGTTTGAATTCATCCTTCTGAAACACGGGGGACCAGAATTCCACACAATATTCTAGATGAGATCTCACCAGTGCCTTGTATAATGGTACTAACACCTCCATGTTTCTACTGGAAATATCTCTTCCGATGCATCCTAGGACTACATTAGCTTTTTTCACAGCTACATTACACTGGTGGCTCATAATCATCCTGTAATTAATACTCCTGGGTCTTTTTCTTCCTCTTACTTCCAACTGATGTGTTCCAAACTTATAGCAAACATTCATGACCTTGCACTTCCCACTATTAAATTCCATTGTGTTTCTATTACTCCACTTTACAAGGTCATCCAGATCTTCTTGTACAATTATCCTGCTCCTTTTCTGTCTTGGAATATCTCCCAACTTGATGTCATCCATAAACTTTATTAGTACATTCCCACTTTTTGTGCCAAAATCAGTAAAATAAAAAGGTTAAATAAGATTGATCCCAAGGCCAATCCCTGAGGTACACCACTAGTAACTTCCCTCCAGCCTAATAGTTCATCTTTCAGTATGACCCACTGTAGTCTCCCATTTAACCAGTTCCTTATCCACCTTTCAATTTTCATATTAATGCCCTTATTTTCCAATTTAATCATTCCCCATGTGGAACTCTATCAAATACCTTGCCAAAATCTAAGCATAAAATAGACGCACTGCATTCCCTTTGTCTAAAAAAACCCTATTATCTTCTCAAAAAAGGAGATCAGGTTGGTCTGGCACAATCTACCCTTTGTAAAGCCATGTTGTATTTTGTCCCAATTTCCATTAACCTTGATGTCCTTAACTACTTTCTCTTTCAATTTTTTTCCCCAAGACCTTGCATACTCCTGAGGTCAAACTAACAGGCCTGTAGTTACCTGGACCACAGTTTTTCCCCTTTCTTAAAAATAGGAAACAAGTTAGCAATTCTCCAGTCATGCGATATAACCCCGAGTTTACAGATGCATTAAAAATCCTTGCTAACAGACTTGCAATTTCCTGTGCCAGTTCTTGGATAGAGATTATCTGGGCTCCCAATTTAGTCCCATTAAGCTGTTCAAGTTTGGCTTCTACCTCAGATGTGGTAATTTCTACCTCTGTATCTTCTTTTCCATTAGCCACCCTGCCCCTATCCCCCAGCTCTTTATTAGTCTCATTAAAAATGGAGGAAAAGTATTTCTTTAGATAATGGGCCACACCTATATTATGCCTAACCTCCACCTCATCCTTGGTGCTTAGTGATCCCATTTTCTTCCTTTGTTTTCTTCTTATTTATATGATGTAAAACCTTTTTCTATTAGTTTTAATTCCCTTTGCAAAGTCCAACTCTACTTGGCTTTTGGCCTTTCTCACTTTACCCCTACATGTTCTGACCTTTAAGATGAAGCTTTCCTTGCTGATCCCTCCCATCTTCCACTCCTTGTAGGCTTTCTGCTTTCTCCTAATCATCTGTCTCAGATGCTTGCTCATCCAGCTTGGTCTACAACTCTTGCCTATGAATTTTTTCCCCTCCTTGAGATACAGACTTCAGACAGTTCCTGCAACTTTCACTTGAAATAATTCCAAGCCTTTTCCATCTTCAGATCTATAAATCACTCCTGTTTTTGTGGGCTTTTACATTTACTACTTTTAACTTTCTCTCCCGCTCTGAGCCCAAATTGGATTTATAACTGAAGCTCATGCTTTCAAAGATCGATAAAGTCAAGAAACATTGCCAATAAAACAAACCCTCTAAAATAGTACCAACATAGTTTTTATGATATATAATGAATAAAAGACATGGTATAATGTATATAAAGTTTGCATGCATAATTGATTTGCAAATTTCACCACACGAGTTACACAATCACCCCAAACTCTTAATAATAAAGCCCTTATTCCACACAATCGTCTCTGAGATCATGTATTTCCTGTTTTATGTCTAATTTTTTTTTAATAAATTATTCACTTTTTAAGATGTCCCTTCTTTGCATCACTGTTGTATTGTGAAGTAAATGTACAGCAGTTGTCTCATCACTTGAGGGAAGTATGCATTATAATATTTAAATAAAATTATAAACACACACAAAACACAAGGAATGAGAATTTCCCCTTATTTTGCAGCATGTTTAGTACTAGCAATATCACAGTCAAGATATACAACTTGTTTACGAATATAAAGACTTATTGGCTTAACTAGATGGCATTTGGTAAAAGTTTCCTAAAATACGAAATATTTAAAATTTTGCTCTATGATTATATCCTAAGCATGTCTCTTGCAAAAGAAATTCTCCATCTCTCACCAAGAATTTAAGAATATACCTGAAGAAAAACTTGGGGTAGCCAAATAAAATGAATTCAATATGAGGCGGTTATCAGAGAAGTTGAAAATTAGATGGTTTCTAATCATCAGAGGACTGAAGTTCTAGAACAACCTTCCAAACGGAGCAGTGGGAGCAAAAAACCTGGCTTCAAGACTGAGCTTGATTAGTTTATGATGGGGATGGTATGATGGGACAGCCTAATTTGGAATTTAACTGATCTTTGACTACTAGCGATAAATATATCAATGGCACGTGATGGGAAGGGTTCTAAGTTTCTATAGAGAATTTTTGCCTCTTTGTCTTGCTGACAAGTCTTGCCCACATGCTCATGGTTTAGCTGATCACTATATTTGGAGTTGGAAAGAAAATTTTCCCATTGCAGATTGGCAGAGACCCTAGAGTTTTTCCCCTTCCTCTGCAGCACAGGTCACTTGCTAGTGGAGTCATTGTACTACGAAGTCTGTAAATCATGACTTGAGGACTTCATTAACTCAGTCATATCTAAGGGGTCTATTACAGGAGTAAGTGGGTAAAAATCTGGCCTGCATTGTGTGCAGGAGGTCTAACTAGATGATCATAATGGTCCCTTCTGACCTTAAGTCTGAAATGCTTTTGTAATAAGATTAGCAATCTGGTTGCATAAGATAGTCAAAAAAGATACCGCATTTAGCAGCCTATCTACTTATGCTCTTAGTTATTTTCAATATTCATTCAAAACAGCAGAAACAGATTCCCCGATCAAATTTTTTGTGACTAGTTATCCGTTACCTAGCCATTTGCTAGAGTTCAACTGGGTCCTTAGAATTACATAAAATGCTTTAAATCAGTAGCATGAGAACAAAAAATTGAAATGATCCAAATTTGGATTGACAGAACATGTCCAGAATAGCTTTAAGTCTTTAGGTCTGCTGGGAATCCCTCTTCGCTGCTGCCAGCTTAATGTTATCTTCAGAAACAATGCTATCTAGAGGAGTGATGCAAAAACATGGTTTTCTGTAAAGTGAAACTACCCACATGTATGCCAAGTTTTAACTCTGAGATACAGTCTATAATTAACCAACCAACCAAAGAAAGAACAGCATGCAACTCCAGGTGAAAAGTCTAAATGGCAGCCAGGTGGATCTTAACTGACAACATGGAGAGACCCTGTTTCAGATGTAACAGATAGTCTGAGATAAACAGCACTGAAGACAGGATAGGTGCTCTTCTGAGCTGTTCAAATAGAAAGTATCTTCCACTTAGCTAGGTAACTGGCCCCCCGGAAGGTTTTCTGCTGCGAAGGAGGACCACTCTAACTGGTTCCAATCACGCTAGTTCCAGAGGGTTCAGCCATGAAGGTTCCATAGCGTGACTGGGGCTTCCACTGTAAGGTTGAGAAGTGTAGAATAACAGTGTTGACACAGCCAGCCTGGAGCTATCAGAGTGAGGTGCAAAGAAAGGCAATCCTGCGCATATCCTGCATAGGCTGAGCTACCAATCTAAGGTCTCAATCACTAAGAGGGGAAGTAAGACAGGGCAGACAAAACCCTGGCTGGGGTGATTTAATGGGAATGGTCCTGCTTTTTAGCAGGGGGTTGGACTAGATGACCTCGTGAGGTCCCTCCCATCCCTATTATTCTATGATTCTACTCTTTTGTGGTTCTGAGCCAAATGGTACACATAACCATGCCTGAAGTGACCTAAGGAGTAATCTTGCACACTGAACTATGTATGTGAATGTCACTGTGTGCCACAACACCTTCAGGCAATAAGAGCTGTGGTGATCGGGTAGCTCTATAAGTCCTCTTTAATGCCACATAGGGACAGAAAACAAGATTCCAGGAGGAATGCCATGGCCTGAACCGAGTCTAACACAACCTCAATTAATTCTACTCTCTGAGTGGGCATGAGAGTTAATTTCTGCTCATTGATCAAGAGTCCCAGACTATCGAACATTGACTGTATCAGATTCACATACAACTTCACCTGAGCCCTGGGGCACCCCTTGACTAGCCAGTGGTTGAGGTAATGAAAGACTTGTATCTTTGGCTTTCTAAGGAATGCAGTGACTACTGCCACACACAATGAATATGTGAGGGATTGGATATACGCTGAAAGGTAGGGAGGTGAACCGGTAATGGATCTGACTGACAATGAATCAGAGGAAACTTCTTTGACTTGGGAAGATGGCCACATGGAAGTATGTAGCCTTCCAGTTGAGGATGGCACATCAATCCTCTGAATCCAGACAGAAAATAATGGTGGCCAAAGAAACCAGGCAGAATCTTCGCTTCTTCATAAATCTGTTGACACTTTGCAGTTGGAGGATGGGCCTGAGTCTACATTTGCTTTCAGAATGAGAAAATATAAGGAATAAAATCCTTTGCCCAGTAACTCCCAAAGAGCTTCCAACTCTTGCAGTAGAAGTTGCTTGTGACAGGGATCCCAGGAGAGGGATGGGGGAAGGTGGAAGTTGGGTAGAAGACAGGTAGAAAACTGGAGATAGTAACCCAGTTCCACCATGTGTAGTACCTAGCAGTCTGACATGGTCAGGGGCCATGCATGGTAGAAATGAGGCAGGTGGTCCAAAACTAAAACAGGTGGTGGGTCTGAGTCTCTGACTGATGCTCTGTCCTCAGGTGCACACACAGGAAAGTTTGTCTCATGAGTCTCGACCCTTGACTGGAGGATGGCTGAACAGGCCTCCTACTGTGATTCCTGCCCTCTTTTGCCTATAGTGTGCCTAGGCTAATTTTGATAAAACTGAGGCAGGGTTTGAAGTGCCTCCTTTGATGCACCAGGGTATGAAGGCTCAGGAACTTCAAATTAGTCTGAGAATCCTTAAGGCTGTGAAGTTTAGAGTCTACTTGTTCAGAGAATTTAACAAGTTCCTCAAAGGGGAGATCTTGACTGGTTTGATGGACCTCATTGGTGAGGCCCAAGGCTTGCAGCAAGAAATTTCTTTGCCTGACGACGCTGGATACATGATATGGGCTGCATCTGCCACACCGAGTGCTGCCTGAAGAGAGGCCTTTGCCACTCCCTTCCTCTCATTTACTAGGATTATGAATTTCAGTTTAGAGTCTGATGGTACTGATTTCTCAAAACTTGGATATGGATCCCCAAGAGTTAAATGCGTCTCTGCTTAGGATCACTTGCTGGTTTGCAATGGCGAGTTGGAGCCCAGGTAGAGTACATCTCTCTACAAAAAGGTCCAGCTTCTTAGCATCTTTGACCTTTGGCATGGGGCCTTGCTGGCCCTGCCTCTTATGCTCATTAGCTACTGCCATTGCAAGTGATCCTGGTAGAAGGCGAGTATAAAAATAGTCATGGTCCTTGGAGGGCACAAAGGACTTTCTCTCCACTCTCTTTATTGTGGAAGTCGAAGAGGCTGGAGTTTGCCATAGCAACTTTGTGATATCACTTACAGGCTATTAATGGCAAAGCAACATTGGGGGGATGAAGAAACAGTTCTGATGGGCACTGTGGCCTATTCTTGTCCTTCGGCATCCAATGAGTCCTGTGGTATCGGTTGCTTATCCAGTGCCAGGGTTGATGTCCTGCTTGGTGCTGGGCTTGAACTCAGTGATCAGGCCCTAGTTCAGTACTGTGTCTGGTGTGACGCAGTATGTCCCCAACTGTATGAATTGGTAAGGGTCTCGTCTCAAAAACAAGTGAGAGCAACCATCCAGAATGCAATCCCCACACCTGGTGGAATACACAAAGGGATCACAATGGCCACTGGGTCGGCAACTGCCTTTGGGGAGCCCAAGGCATGGGAGGAGTTGTGCTACCTCAACTCTCAGGTGCTGTATGCCTGAATGATGCCAGCTCCTTCTTGAACTGTATGACTCTACCTCAGAGTCATAGGTGCACTGTTCACTTCTATGTGACCAAAGCGGTGCTGTGGGAAAGGCAACTGTAGCACCATGGCTGGCTTGCCAATACGGGGAGCTTTTTGGAACCTGGTGGACTGGGGTTCTGGTCTCGAACCCACTTCGGAGTAGGTAGTGGTGCTATGGCCTGGATGAGTTCTTTTGCTGCCTCAAAGATCTCTGGCTATGTCTACACTGGCAAGTTGGTTCGAATTAAGGAGGCTTAATTCGAAGTAACTAAAGCCATGGCTACACTAGGCTTTAGTTAGTTCGAATAGGGTATTCGAACTAAAGGGTTAATTCGAACTAACTAGTTCGAATTAGCCAATGTGGCCATGTTAATTTGAACTAATTTCTTAGTTCAAACTAACCGTCCATTGAAATGAATGGGGATCGCTAATTCGAACTAAGCAAGTGCCATGAGACTTTATTCCAGGAATCAGAGAGCTGCATTTATTAAGTCTCTGGCTTCTTTCCTTTTGGATTCTGGAGCAGAAACCACCGCAGATCTTACAGCAAGTCCTCTGATGGGCCTCTCCCAGGTACCTGAGACAGGCTGAATGCAGATCATTTCTTGGCACAGATTTTTTACAGGCCCCACACAGCTTAAAGGCAAGGGATTGAGGCATGCCCTAGACTAAATGGCAGGGGGGAAAGACACTGATAAGTAGAATCCTATCTACTCTAACTATACTCATCTATGAACTATCACTATTAATGCTAAATCTTAACTATTTACAGGTATGTATGAACAAGCTCACAGAAGAAGAGCTTGCTGAACACGAAAAGAGTGATGTTTCGGTGACTATCACGGTGGTAAGAAGCAACTGAAGATGTTGGGGGGACTGGGAAGGCCCTACATATGGCACCATAAGGGAGTGTCTCCAGGGGGCAAAGCCAGCCCCACAGTTACCACTGGGGAAAAATTATGTGGCAAGCACACATCTACTTGAATTAACGTGAGTAAGCACTCAAAGACAAAAGAATGAAAATTTGATCAAATTTACTCTTTTAAAATGTTGGCATATTATAACTGTAAGGACAGTCCCAGAAGTATGGGATAAGGACTGGTTATGATGGTGAAACTACTGAGGAGTGCTGCATAACTCTTTATAGCTGATAGAAATTTCTGTTCAAGTGCAAGACATAAGACTTTTTCCCCTTCTTAAGTAAGGTTAAAGTAAAGTAGAGCCTTTAGGGCACAATACTTATCAAAGTACCTCGTCCATGGAAGCACTTTCACTTATGGTGAAAATGTAAACTGGAGCTAAAACAGAGTTGCTTTCCAATTTATATGAGTTTTTAACAGCAGTAAACACCCAGATATTTGAGAGATGCACTGTTAATGCACTCATCAGAACAGTCAATCCAACTTTCCTCTCTTATAGTGGTTTCACTGAAACACTGGCTTTCAGTAACCACTTAAATATCTTCTGAATTAGTCAAACTAAGCACATTAGAGTTCATCTTTTTGGGCCATAGAGAGGGTTCAGGTTTTGTTTGTTTATTTGAAGACTACAGAAAGACTAATTACTTTTAGTTGTGATATAGTATGAAATTGTTTTCGTTATACCAATATGGTAAAACAAAAAGCTAATGGATCTCACTTTCACTAGCCTAGAAAGTTAACTAGAAACAAGATGTCTGTTCCAGATTAACATATATTTAGTAAAGAATGGGAAAGTTATAGGAATTTATTTATATGCAAGTTATAATATAAGGAAGGCAAGAAACAAGCAAAGTAAATAAGATAGGACTACTAGAAAAATGTATTTTTAAATATAGTGAGTTTATTATTTATGAAGTAATTTGAAGAACTTCTTTAAATAATATCTAGACCAGAGAATTATTTTTTAGGATTTAGGGCTTGTCTACACAGCCACAGCAAAGCACAATGGAGAGAGAGGTGGTTTTTTTAAAGCACACTAATTGCTTCATATAGATCTTGTTGGTGTGCTCAAAAAAGGTACGGAGTTTGTGTAAATGTAGTCTTGTGGTTTTTCAAGCTCACTAGCAGGGTGTACCTGGGGGAGCTGGGCTGCAGAACAATAGTGTGTTTTACAAATTACACTCCTCTGAGAAGATACAATAGCTGGAACCTGAGTGACCAGTGATACTGTCTGTTTGACAATAGATAAGAGATCTGCATTGAATTAGGCAGTCTTCCTAGTGACCTGTGTACATACCACAAAATGTACCATCATGAATGAGGCCCCTTGCTGAAAATCTCAAAAATGAGTCTAAGAACTGAAATGAAAGGAATGCTAACATTTGCCTCAGTGATTCCTTTCAATGTCAGGGTTGATGCATTAAGTAGGGCACTCTTCAAAGCTCTCCACAATTCAGCCCCGTGTTACCTAGCCATCTTGTTATCTTCTTGTGAGGCTGAGTTGTACCTTTGCACTGCTAATAACATCAGCTTCTATTGTCTGCTAGTTAATTTCTCCCACATCCACATTTACACTCTCTCCCATGCCACCCTTTCACATAAATCCATTAAATCAATACTTTATTGGGGGGGGGGGGGGGGGAGAGAGTAGAGAAATCACCCCTGCTATACTGCTTAAAGAAAGTTGCCATCTAATAATGGCTAGGCAGGGGAATAATTGTAATTACTGTTGTCAGAATAACAGAAAATAATAGGATTTTCTGTCCTCACATTCCCCTGAAAACCTTGTTCATCTCATCTACCTATTATGTCTGGTGTTTCAATAAACTAAGATCTTCAAGACAGGGGCTGTGATTTAACAAGTTTTTACAGGGCCTGACACAATGGGACTATGATCTGACAAGGCCTCTGAGTGCTATCACAGCATAAAATATTCAACAGCAACAACTGAAGATACCAGCATAAACAGAGCTGGCCAGCTACAACTATGATGCTGACAATTACGGGGATATGCCAGTTGTGCTTGGATTCTCTTAAGTACTGAAATAGTTGATTTTGTTTTTCTTGTGTACAATTACTGAATCAATGATTCCAAGCACTGACATTAATTTTATTTTGGCAATAGTAAGACAAGGCATGAAAAGTAAATTATCAGTACTAGAACTCTGTGACACCCCCTCTATTATATTTTGCTCTAACAGTGTGAGGAATGAAGTGATAAAAAGAAGCAGCCCTTCAAAGAGAGACAAACTGCAAATATCAACCAAAGAATATGCAATAGAATTGTCAGTAGGAATACAACAACAGACTGCTCCAGAACAGACATGGTGTATCAAGTAAAGGTGAGAGTTGGAGAGAGGCTTATCTGACAATCATCAGCTGCTTTAAACTGTCAATATCAACACCAATATGACAATATTTCTCTGACCAACATGCTAAACTGGCACAGAAAGCTTGAAAACAAATTGCTGCCTACATATAGGAGTGCTGAAAGAAAAGTACCTACTACAGTACCTACACTACTGGGATTAAAAAAAATACAGTAGCATTCATTCAATAACTGAATTAGAAATGCAATCTACAGATAAAGTAACCAAACACTAGGAAAAACAACTCCCAACAACTCCCCCCTCCCTCCTCTACCTGCATAAACAGCACTCACAGAGAACACAAGGAAGCAACAGATTTTGACTGTGACACTGAAAACAAAAGTAGAGATTAAACAGTTCAAGAACTCTCCACGAACACAAGTCACTGAGTGTGAAGAAGACTACTTGCTAACAACTAAACTAGAGTACACAGCCCCGGGATTTTATTCGATCTCTTTGTTGCACAACTAAAACATACCCTGAAGCAAAAAAGGCAGAGTTGAGAAAAGTGGTTTTGAGAATGAATTACTGCATAAACCCATTGGGAAGATAACACAGCTACTAAAACAATAGAATATATATGCTGGCATAAACCCACCTCACACCAGGTCACTGATAGTAGAAAAAAATTAATGAAAGGTTTAACATGGCAGATCAGTGAATAAAACAAAGTATGCTTCTAAGTCTGAGAAAAATAAGATTAGATTATCAACATAATTAGTTGAATTATGACAAGCTTTACTGGATTTTCTTACTAGCATTCAATCTTCATGAGTGGAAAGTCCTTGGATTGGGGAATAAATACAATCCTATTCACAATATGACTGGAGACAGCCAGAACTTCTTAGATTTGTATTCAGGGTCAGCAAACTTTCATAGAGAGGTCAAAAACATCTCAGTCTTCAGTAAGAAGATGAATTAACTTTTAAAATCTCAGTTCTAGAGATAAATCACAAAAAATTAAGATAGAACTGGAAATATGGAATATAGGCAGAATCATCAGTAAGACTGATTTGCACAGTTCGAGATTTCAAAAAAGTTTGCAGGTCTTTAAACAGCATTTAAATGTTAAAAATGAAGGGGGTGGAAGTACCCTTATACAATTTTTGCTCACAAAGAATACTGTGTACAGAAGAACTCTGTATACACAACAGCACACCTTGTTTACAGAGGTGCTGACTTCCTCTTTAGTCTCTTTTTTCCCCTGCAAACCTTCAATCACAAATATATTTGGTTCCCCGCTCTGTATTTAACTACATATTTGTTTTTGTTTTGTTTTTTTAACATGACCATTACTTGAGTTTTTACATAAAGTGGTTGTAACACCAAAAATTAATAAAAATGAAATTTAGTAAAACATTCTGTGCATTTTCAGTTTCTTTACTCTGCACATTTGACAGCATTTTGTGTATAGCTAAATAGTTTTCTTGATGGTTAGTTGCACTTCCTGTCTCATGCACTAGAAATCGAAATGATTTATTTAAAAATGCTGGAAAATATCTGTGAAGACTAGGAAAGAAATGCAAGACCTGAGCCCTTAATCAAAAATAATAATAAAAAAAAATCTTACAAATATAAGCCATTTGAAAAAAAATCCTTCAGGGCATCTTGTTTAAAGGATGCACCTGAAAAAAAAAACTGATATTAGTTCATTTCAATAAGTATACACTAACAGAATCTTTTATTTCCTCCAAAACTAATCTCCAAGTCTGATTCTCTCTCACAGTGCTATATTGGGCAAATAACTCCTTACTAAGGTCTGATCTACATAAGTTAGGTTGACAAACTGCCTTGTGCTGACCTAGTTACGCATGTCTCTACACTTAAATTTATCTCCCATGGACATAAGTGCTCCATTACAAACACACAGTAACACCACCTCTCTGTGCAGAGTTAATCCACAGATGATATCTGAGGTTGATGAAGTACACAAGCAAAGACATGGTATTACTTATGTCTTTCCTAACAATCCTCCAGCAACTGTCCCACAATGTCTGACAAAGACTTCTCCGGTGAGAATTGTGAAATACATTGCTTAGAGGTCACAGAGACTGAAAAGCCTCCCTCCCCTTCGAAGTCCAACAAATTTTTCAAATGCCTTTTCCTGACCAGTTTGGCAAGCACACCTATCAGTTCTCCACCATTGTGCACAACTGTCCAGCTGATCACGAGGCTACATGCTCCAGACACATTCCAGCTTGGAGTAGATAGATCTTGGATGGGGCTGTGTAAATACCAGTTGCAGAAAAGTGTACATCCATGAACAGATTGCAGGAGCAGGGGCATGAAAGGGACCAGCAGCAGCACTTCAT
This sequence comes from Pelusios castaneus, assembly GCA_007922175.1. Classification (NCBI taxonomy): domain Eukaryota; kingdom Metazoa; phylum Chordata; order Testudines; family Pelomedusidae; genus Pelusios; species Pelusios castaneus. Next base: position 10,616,451 of record ML685840.1, on the reverse strand, counting down.
GAAAATGAAGGAACTGTCAGGTATATCAGAAGGCCAAAGAGATCAACAATCAATATGGTGCCAAGCCACAGACATGCCACTTTTACTCAGAGCAGCATACATAGCAGAGATTTCAATACCAGCCCACACACCACCATAAATACCTCTGAGGAGCCTGACTCACAGGCCCCTGACATGAACAGCAACGAGGAGAAAGACAGGGGGCATGCAAATGGGAGTCCAGCTAAGTGAGGAGCCAGGACCTGTATGAGACACCACCACAATATAGTCAGTCCTAGCAATCAAGCACTGGAGAGCCAATGCAGGGGAAGAAGCCTCAGACATACACATAAGATAAGGTTACTTACCTGTCATTGAAGGTTCTTCAAAACTTGTGGTCTCCATCTGTATTCCACTGAGGGGTTACGCATGCACATTATACGCTCAGAGTTGGAGAATTTTGAAAGTAATGTCCATTGGTCTACACACATGCCCTCACTTGCCTCATGTGTCCATTTAAGGTGATAAGAGGCGGGTCAGACCAATAGCATCTGCAGTTCTTTCTCTACCATGAATCTGACAGATCCAAAGCAGAGAGGAAAGAGGGTAAGAAATGGAATACAGGTAGGATCTACTCATTTCCAAGAACCTCCAGTTACAGGTAAGTAACCATCTCTTCTTTTTCAAGTGAGTGTCCCTATTATATTCACTGAAGGTAAATTCAAGCAGTGACTAGACTGGAGGAAGTTGCAAGAAATGAAGATGGAAGGATTGTGTCAATAATCACAATGTCAAAGGCTGCTAACTGTCACACCAAAGTACATAGTATGTTGCAAAGGTGAGCACAAAACTCCATGTGTGGCTGCTCTACATGTGCCTATGAGAGGCACATCCTGAAAGGAGGCTGTGGTCATAACCTCAACTCTAGTGGAGTGATCCCATAACTCTGGAGGGTAGGCCTGAGAGCTGGTAGAAGTGTTTGATTCAGCCAGAAATCCATCTGGAGATGGCCTATCCTGAATCACTTGACTATTGCAATAAACTGTCCAGGGGATGTTGTGATATGTTTCACCAGATGTCAAAGCAATAAAGTTGATGTTCTTCTGCACAGGTATTTGTGCTAAATGAATGGATTTGTGAATGTGAAAGTGAGATGCCACCTCTGGAAGAAATTAGAGCTTAGATGTAAGGAAATCTTATCTTTGTGCAATGCTGTGAATGACAAGTCTGCCATCATAGCTCTGAGTTGACTGATTCTTCTCACCAAACTGATAGCAACCAGGGAAGCAACCTTCATGGAAAGGAGAGACATGAAGGAAGATGCCAGTGGCTCAAAACTGCCGTGCTATCTTGTTGGATTCTGGGGAGCACCTGAAGCAGAAGTGGCAATGGAGAAAAAGTATAGCTGAGTTGGTCTGATCAAGAGAGTAGGAGAGCATCACCTTGGAAGTGATAACTGAGGGCTGCCCCGGAGTAGTATGTTTCAACATCATGGACTCATGTGCCTTTGCAGTCTAGAGAGAATTCCATTATAGCACCTTCCTACACACCCACCCCATCAACCTTTCCCATGGCATCAGAGGCCACACTCCTGTATAGTAAAAGGCAATTAATGGCCCTACACACTTGCATGACAACAGCCCCCTCCACCTCCCAGAAGTGGATTTTCCAACCCCAAAATTATTTCCTACAGACACACAGCAATCTGGCATCACAAGTTTCCACAGTACAATTGTCACTTGCTTCTCCATTGTCAGTGTAGCTCTGATTTTAGTGTCCCTACCCTGCAAATCTGGGGTGAGCTTGGCACACAGAGCCAGGAATGTGGCCTTGTGCATCTGAAAGTTCTGCTTGTCACCTCAAACCTGTATTAGGATATAATCCCACCAGTTAAAGGCTGTTTCTCAGGCCCAGAAACAATGATTCACTATTTGCAGCTACTCTGTGAATGCTGCCAACAATCTTGAATTGGATCTTGCTATGTCCCACAGCACTCTGTTCTCAAAGGAATCTTCATGTCCCGTGCAGCTCTGCAAATACTGCAGGTTCATGCGCCCTGTGCTTGCAATGCTTGTGACTATAGTGCAGAGCTGTGCAGGCTCCATGCTCCTGTCTGAGATGGCAGACAGCGAGAGGGGTCAAGTGGGTTTGTGGGATTTTTAAAAAAGGTGTGAAATATACGACATTATGGGATGGGGACAATTGCCTGCTCAGAAATTGACCCCTTGCTCCTAGCTGCCACTCCACAACTCATTTCTGCTCCACCATGCACTGCCAAAACTTCCCAAAAGACACTGCGCTGAATGGTGGTGAGTTGCACACTGAGCTACCCATGCATGATGTGCTGCACTTTTGATTGACACAAATAATTCTGGTGAGCATGTGCAGTTCAGACACAAGAAGCCAAGTATGTACACACACGAGTAATACAATAATTATGGTGGGTTTTATGTCAACGTAACTACGGTTGACTAAAGTTTGTAGTGCAGACACAGCCTATGCTGAACTGAAGTACATCATGTTCTCTAGTATCAAGCAGCCCTATGCTTACATTCTCAGTCAGTTTCTCCTCTCTATGAATATGGCAAACTAATTATTCATGACATTCAAAATTCTAATTTGAACAGTGCCAAGCATAATGGGGCACTGATCTTTGGCTGGTGTGTCTAGATGCTTCAAGAACAAACAGTTAACATTAAGCCATTTTAAGACTGAAGAATCAATACATCATGAAGACAGTTAAAATTAAAGAATACCATCCATTTCTTCAAGATCCAGCTTTTTACATATAGGAGAGTGTTACTGCTCAGTTGATTTCCACAAATTTACCAGTCATATTCCTGTGTAACTCTATAGGGAAACATGAGTAGTTTCTCACTGGAATCCCAATGAAATACAACACTTGATAGAGAACGCACTGGTCCAAGATGGCTTTGAAATATTAATGCTATGCTACAGTTCTGTTAAAAACTGGAGTAAATGCCAAGTTCCAAACTGCAACATTTTAACAGAGATCATTTGAAATACAGTTTGCAGTATATGCATGTAAATGGCAAACCTGGAAGTGTCAATGTTTTTCTAGAAGATACGCTCCAGTCCAAGTGAGAAATTAATTTAGGGAAGCCCTACAGCATGTGTTATAAAGGAGGTCACATTAATGACCACAATGGTCTCTTCCGCTTTATTGTCTATGAATTCAAAATTCATTCTGATCAGTCAACTGTGACAAATATGGATTAATGTGAAAATGACAATTCACATCTTAAAGATCATGACTGAATTAACTGTTTCAAGCATAGGTTAACAGGAAAAGCAAGTTTAAATTCCAGAAGTCACACTTTCTAATCAACAACTCAAATTCAACTTATAACACTGAGTGGTATAAAACAGTTTTATCTGACATACCTTTTCTCTCTGTTTTCTGAGAAGGTATGGAAGATGTGGGTGTAGGCAGTTTTGATAAAGTAGATGCTCCATTGGCATCAAAGGATTTCTTTGGCTGGTGATCAGATTGTAGAGAAAATGGAGTAGGAGGAACAGTGCTTGGGGTAGCAGTGGAATGAACCACTGGTTTGATGGGATGTTGTACTGGAGTAGAACCACTGTGAGTCTCTGCTCTTGGCAGTCTGTAGTCTCTGTCATTGTGTCTGCTTGTCTGAGACAAAATATTCTGAGGGAGTATACTACTCGCATCACTGGAATGCTTGTCTTCCACTGTAGTTCAAGGTTCACAAAAAATGTTGCAACAAGGAAAAAAAGATTAAGTTAGAAATGTCACTAGCATTGCAAGGACTATGATTAATACAGTAGCATACCAATGCTCACATTTGATTAGACTTCCATTATTTTTTTAAAAACTCAACTGTCAGCACAACAGCTAATAGCAGCTCAGGACTGTCAAGCAAGACAAAATCTGATTTTACTCACTAACAACACGCACCTTCTCGAACACTTTCAGACCTTTGCTCAATTTAGAATTCCATTTAGGTAATGTGCATAAGGACAAACTAGTCTGTAGTGAACTGTCTAATATTTCATGTCATTTTTAAAGATTTCATTTAGCACCTGAACTAAGACAGAATACTGGTATATGTAGATATAGTCTGAGAGATTAAATTATGGCAGACCTCTCTGCAAAATTTTCACTTTTATTTTTCTTTTGTATGCCATTTTTGTCTCATGTTTAATTTTTTTTTTTTTTTTTTTTTTTTTTTTTTAAATACAACTGATTTTTGATTTTTTTTTTTTAAAGGCTAAAAGGCAGACAAATTCAGTTTTAAGTCACTTTTGACTATTAGGATATACAACTTGAACAGTTTAACAGACATTAACTTGTGAATTTGCATGCTGTCATACAACATGGAGTTCAATATGTTACTTTGGGACATGCATAGAATGCTTCATCCTTCCTGATTTCTAGTTTCTCATCCATTATGCAACCTTACCATCAGCAATGTTGCAAATTGATTTGAAATTCATAAAAGCAAGTATTTCTTGCAATATGTAATTTCTGTATCTATTCTGCTAAAACAATTTATGTTTTCTGAAGATATTAGCACGCTGCTCACCTGCAATTTATAAAGAAACAGTGATAATAGTCAGGCCCTTTCTAAACTTCTGGCATCTTAAGCACTCAAGAAAAAAAGCCGTGAAAAGACAATCACAGCAGCTATAAAAAAACCTGTCTTCAAAGCTGAAGGACAAATACTGCACACATAGTAGCCCAGTGAATGATAACTACAAAAAAAGAATACTAACAAAGATTTAAGTGAACGTTTTAGTTGGTTAGGGTCAAAGCTACTCTGAGCCCTTTGAAGTCAAAGGGAGATACACAAGTTACTTAAAATAACTTGTTCATCTCCCTTCAACCTCTTAACGTCTGGTTGGTCCACTTGCTGAGTGGAAGGAAAATGCCCTCCCTTTGATTCACAGTACTCCAGCTAAGAGGCTGGAGTTAATGGATCAATTTCTCAAACAACTGAGCAGGTCTTCGCAGAGCCCTCAAATGAACTGGGAAGTGTGATCAGACGGTGGCAAATTTGCTGTCTAGACAAGCCCTAAGACAACAAAATGGATGGGCAAGAACATTTGGAGCAGTTCTTTCTAGTTACAACAAATTTCAGGAAAAAACCCGCCTCACTGCCATAAAAAACACAGGTTGGGAAAGGAAAAAGGAATTTCCCTTTTTTAGTTTGGCAAAGAAAAGCCCTGCAAGGAAGTAATCACCGCACACAAAACTAGATCATTTAATTGATTAAAAAAAAAACCTACTTCCACTGGTGAATCCACTGGCAGCTGTTGCCTGCATCACCTCTCTTCTGTAGTCCCTATCTTTTGGGAAACTGTTAACTGATATTTTGCTTGCTTCTTTTTGTCTCTGCTCTCTACAAAAAAATAAAATAAAATAAAATAAAGTAAGAACTCAAATCAAGTACAATATTTTCTAGATTATATACTTTGATAATAAAATAAAAGCATATCTGTACCTTTCAAGCCACTCTTTTGGTTTTTCCCATTGTGAAACTTCTGTTCGGCAGTTGTAGTAGTATTTTTTACCAGAAGAACTAATGTGCTCAGACCAGTCATCCGCAGAATCATAAGACTTGAAAACATGAATAACAAAGTTGGAGAAAAGACTACTTGATTGTTTTTAAATAAATTGCATCGCTTCCAATATCAATCAAAATTGAATAGATGCCAATATATTCAAAGCTGCAAAGTTCCTTCACATCCATTTTGAAATACTATCACTGTCTGTAGGGGATAAATCTAATGTTCTTGCTACGTCAGGGCTTAATAAAGTCCCTGTATCACCTAACTGAAAGAGTACTGTATTCCAGCTGCTTCAAACAATATACAGCTTTTCCTATCTTATTTGACTAAATGACAGTATAAATTGACATCTGGGGCAACATTCATTAGATCACTAACAACACTACCGCCTACATGAAGGCCTCTTATATGCTAGGGATTTTGGATCTTATATTTCTGCAGCTGAAGAACTTGCTCAAAATTTCCAGATGATGTAAATCTTTTTTGTTATGTAAGATTTTAGAAAATAGTATTTGGAGAATAAGTTCTATTTTTCCCATACTCCATAACAATTTTTAGCACAAACCAGTGTAATCAAAGCAATTTTTAGCAACTGAGTGCTTAAAACGTAGGAAGTGATGTGTGCTAACCAGTAAGCGAAGAGGCTCACAATCCTATTACTGCTACCCATAAGGTTCCAAAAAAAAATAACGAGCCTGGGGAGTTATGAGAGTCTCCTGCTGGGGAACCAAGATAATAGTAAGATCCTTGCCAATGATATAGTTAGGGAAAGTACTTTTTTCCATAGCTCTATGTCTTTTTGGTTAAAACTGTCAAAGGCAAGCCAGGTACATATGGAAACACTAATAATAATAGCTATACCAAAACCATCTAACAACATATAACCTCTGCCAAATACAATTTGGAATGCTGTTCCATCCATCTTTAGTCTATAATCACCACTTAAGATTTACTAATTCAACAAAATATGCAGAACTCCACCCACCATCATGTAATCAAAAAGAGCAAAAATATAAATAGAACTGTGTAAGGTATATTTGGACACTGATGACCATTAATACTTACTGCATCTGAAGTTTTACTTGGATTATTGCTGGGATTAGAAGAATGTGAATTTGAGCTATGAAGAGCACTGTGGTTATGTGAATTTTCTTGTGGAGAGTAACTGGTCCCTAAAATACACAAATACAGTTCACCATCAATGTTTTTATACAAATTAGCATACATGTATTTCACAGCCTGGAAGTATGTCAATGTTTTAATTAGAGTTGCTTTATATCTTATTTTTATCTTCCCTCACATCCATATATCAAAGTCATTTCACCGTTGATCTCTCTTAAATGAAAATTTAGAGAAGTTTGAGGAATTTATTATCAGTTTTTTTATATGGTGCAACTAGGTGAAAGTATCTTCCAGGTTCTACCAATCACTGAAATTATATCTATGTCTATATCTATCTATCTAGATAGATATAGATATAAAGCTATGGTAAGATGTAATTCATGTATCTGGGTAGTTGGACCCAAGTTTCTCCAGCAGAGACTCAAATATCAGGCCATTAGAATTTAGGGAGTTGAAAGTAGATGAACTGCAGCTCCAACTAAGTGAGGCCACAAAAGCAAGATCAACTGACTAAACTGAGACTGAACAACACTTTTCCATCCATTCTGATGCAACAAATTTATTTTAGATCATTTTATCTAACACAAAGAATAGAAAAAACTATAATTTAGTTAAGTGATATGTTTCAACAAAGATAGCCATAAAAATGGTGGAAAATCTGACTCATGATGCAATGCTCATATTCTGGGGCCGTGGGCAAAAGTCAAGGATGACACCCCCCCCCCATCTGCCATACTGGGGGCCCCCCCACTTTGGCTCTGCAGCCCTCCTGCTGATAATCGTGAGGGCGGGGGAGGGAGGGAGCCTGGGCAACTGCCTGCACTACCGCCCTGCTAAGACCACCTATGAATATTTGCTATGTAAGTATACTTTATAGTATTCAGTTAAAGATTATGTAGTATTTGACTAGACAGTATAACGCTGGTGTTCAATGCCAGAAGACAAAGTGAAGTCATACCCCATAAGGACTAATAGCAGCATTGTGAGGTTCGATGTTTAAATTTCAAAAAGAATTTTCTCAATTTTACAAGTAAAAAAAAAAAGGATTTTCCTAACTTCGAGTCCTACAAACAATCTGAATATAAAGTAGTAGTATTTCCTGACTATACCTTGTGAGTAAAAGATTGTGGGTAGAAAATGGCTCAATTATTTGGCCTTACTTAGCAATTTCCTTATGATACACAAACCATAATAGATTCCAAATAACACCAACATGAGCAGAAAAGAGTAATAAAAAAATCAAAGATTATTATTATATCTAAAATTGTATTTGGACATTAAATGAATCCATATATGTAACATCTGTTCATTAAAAAGGCTCATTTTATATTCAAGTGATAATAGTCAAAATCACAACTGCAAGTCATACCCACTGCTATAGAGTACACATACCGTAAGTGAAGCTTCCAGACCAAACTCTAATTTGGTTTCCTTCCCCTGGGGTTTTGGGGTAGTCTAGTGCCTTTGCATTGTTTCCATGAAGTTGATAGAATGGTTACTTGCCTCATAACTGTTGCTCTTCAAGATGTGCTCCTCATGACCATTATGAATTAGATGTGTGCACCCATACCCCATGTGCTGGTACCAGAAATGTTTCCCCTAATGCGTCCTCTAGAGCAGCATACATATGTGCCCGTGTGTATGGCACTGCCAGCACCCTTCTCTCTCAGTTCCTTCTTGTCAGAACTCTGAATGAGGGGAAGAAGGATGGGTTGTGGAATGGACATGAGCAAGAAATCTCAAAGAAGAACAGTAACAAGGTAATCATTTTTTCTTCTTCGAGCGTTTGCTCATGTCCATAACGATTGTAATACAGCTGTGCCAAAGCCAGCATCACCCCGAGCCTGCTACATGGTGGCATAGTGGGACAGAAAGGTTTGTACTGAAGACCATGTATGCCAAGAAGCCATATGAAGACACCTGAATCCTCATGGCTGACAAGGATGCTGTAGGCGTTTCCCCCTGCCTGCTCATACATGCTCTAATGCAGGCCATGATCAACAAAATACACTGGGATGACACTGGACACCTTTTCATTTGGTCAGTAACAGCTGTGGAGGGACCTGCTTCCACTTCATTAGGCAATGAGGAAGAGGAGGCTGGCTGACAATTGTGGAGGGGCTGCTAGGGTAGCTGCCACCGGGCTGTCCAAGGGAGTCCCTTCCTGTTTGGATTCCACCTCCGCATCCAGACTTCACATACTGTGCCCGGAGCTAGTGAGGATCTTGGTACTGAGGTTCCTGCGGGACTGCAGTCTGAGGGACTCCCCACAGGATCCAAAATTGCCATGGGCTGGGCTACTGTTCTTGAGGCTATTACCACCGCGTCCCCTCCCCACCCCCACATTAGTAGCAGCACGGGGTACCTGGCTGCCTGGCCTGCTGGCTGCCCTCTTGAAAGAGCTATAACCTCCTTCCCCAAGTCTGAGGAGGTGCTCCTAGGTGATGAAGGGGTATCAACACAAAAGTCCCTTTGCTCCATACCCTGCATGCCAGCATTCCAGTGCCAGGACCATGAACGCTATCAGTTTTGTGACCGTATTTTGTTCTGAGGCTTTTTATAAAGGACTTGGCAAGCAGTGTCGGGGCTCCAAAGCTTTGCTTCTGGAGTCTGCAGGTTGGTGCCAGAGCCTCAGGGACTGGTGGCATTCTGGGGTGGTGCTGTTGCATCCGGAAGTGGTGTCTATCATCCGGGGATGAGATCCCAACCTCTCCTGGTGTGACTCTGGGGGCCGCTGGTGAGCAGCATCTCAGCGATGGGGAATGCTGTGGCAGTCTTAACACAGTGTTTCCCCTTGATGAGCCCCTGAGGGGGGAGCTGTTCCTTGGCATGCAGACCTCCTTTCACTAGGTGTAAGCAGCACACAGATCAACAGGAGGTCCATCACCACCTGGAATGCCTCAGGCATATTAGGGACCATTCGGGGCCAATGGCCCTTTCCACTCCCTTGAGCTGGAAGCCGAGCCTGATGTCCCGTTCTTTTTTTTTATTCACAGGCAGAAACTTTTATAGATTTTACACGTTTCCCGCATGTGAGCTTTCCGTAGGCACTTCAAGCAGCTCTGATGTGGGTTGCTTGGTGGCACTGGCTTCTTGAACAAAGTGCAGAGTTTAAAACCTGGGGACCGGGGCATGCCCTAACCCTGGGTCAAACGCTACTCGGACTAATTCTAAAACTAACACTTAACAACAAGCTACCTATACAAAATGTAAACAAGTAAATTACTAGGCTGATGAAAGCCTTGCCGCAGCAAATGAATGTTTCAGCACTGTCACAGGAGGTTACAATGAACTGAGAAGTAGGGGGCAGGCAGTGCCTTATATACAGGTGCATAATGCACTGCTGCAGTGGGCATGAGGGCCAGCCCTATGGATACCACTAGGAGAAAAATTTCCTGCACTGGTGCATGTGGTACACACACACCTAATTCAGAATGGACATGAGCAAGTGCTCAAGGAATATGGTTAGATTTCAGAAATGCATGCAAACTTTCTGCATGAGACCCTACAAAATTATCACCTGTTCCATGCCTAGCAGAGCATCTGGGTTCCATAAAGACTGAGGCTCAATTTATCATAGGCTATCACTAACATTCACAGTCTCCTTAAAATGTAGCCGTAGCCTGATGTCTTCCTTAAGTCCAATTTGAACTGCCAAGCCAAATACACTTCAGGAAACCCAATGTGCAACAATTTCACTACAGATTTTCAATATTAATTCACGACTGTTGTATTAATCGATTCATTTCCCACTGTTACCATAACATAAATACATGAGCCTTTTCAAAATACTGAATATTTGCATCACAAAATATTTAGCATGAGCTATAGCTGTAATGTGCTGTTGCAGACTTCTTACAAGTAAAATTTACTTTTAAGCCAGATAGACAAGGTGGATGGTGCAGAACCAAGAAATTTTGGGCGACCTTAATTGTACATGTTGTAACTTGAATTTTATTTCCATTTCCATTTCTTGACTTTCTAATGTTAGTTTTTTAAACTGCAACATTTTTCATATTTCTCCTAGAGCCCAACTTTCAATTTGGGAATGTTTTTTTAAAGGGTCTTTATAAAAAATGTCTGTTCACAACTTTTAAAAGGTAGTTTTTCTTAAATGTCAGTCCTGTAAACTGAAATTAAGTTAGTTACTTCTTGTGAAGTATACCACAGCAAAAGATGGTGAATGTTGGTGAGCTTTGCAGCAGAATTTTGAATTGGGCAAGACTGCTATAGTAGTTGAGATATAGGTTGGTGAGGGCTTGAATGAGAATTTTAGCTGTATGGACACCAGCAAGGGCAAGGGTAGAGGAAGGAGAGTCACATCATATTTTGTCTGTTCTGTTTTTGAATAAACCATAAGGAGATTAAGTGTCCCAAGAAGAGCAGAGAAAGTTAAGAGAGTCAAATGTAGTGAAAAGGTGTTTGGGGACTGCAGGCACAAGATTCAGTTAGGCTGGAGAAGTAGATATGGTTAGCTAGGAAGATGACAGAACTTAAGAAGGAGAGAACAAATTTGTAGTGGAGGAAGTTAGCAGCCACTGGACTGCTGACAGAGAACAGGAAAGAGAGAGAAGGAAACTGACATTGGGTGGACAGGGATGGGAGTTGGCAGAGCAGAAATGGAAGTGTGTGTAGAATAGAGATATATAGTCAAAGGAAGAAATAATGGGCAGGAGATGCCTAAGAGAAGAGAAGTCATCATCATAGATGGACTAAGAGTCATGGAAGCACCAAGTGACAAGATGAGATGGTACAGGTGGGTGATGTAGAAAGAGACCAAGTGATGGTCAGAGAAGAGTAACACATCAAAGGAGAGATCAGAATGAGAGTAATGCTTGGTGAAGATCAAGTTAATGAATGACCATTATGGAGAGTTGAACTAGCTCTGCAGGTCAAAAGTACTGTGAGGGTGAAGAAACAGGGAGCTATAGGATTGGATGGGTCATCAACACAGTAGTTGAAGTACCAAGGGTAAGTGTAGGACAATGAGAGGATATGAAAACCAGTAGTTGAAATCAGAGAGGAAGGAAGACAAGAAGAAGCTGGGCAAAGAGTAGATGAGGGGGGAGAATAGTATAATGCAGCGTGGTTCAAAGAACAAGAGTTGGAAAGGGGAGAGAGAAGGGTTGGAAGCAATGGGACAGGAGAAACCTTATGCCACTGTTATGGTCTCCATTGGAGTCTCTACTTCATAGTAGGAGAGGAAATGGGCTGACCTCAGGACTGGCCTCCATCATGCCAGTGATAAACTGGAGGAGAGGAGCCATCTGAAAAGGAGCTAGGAGAAGTCTTTGGAGTGAACATCAAGGATAACAGGGCAGAAGGGAACTAGGAAAAAAATACAGGCAAGCAAAGGAAAAGACTGACCAGGTAACTAAACAGTCTGCAAGTGAGAAAGAAACCAGGCATCCAGGCTGCAAGTACAAAGGGGATGACTAGGTAGATGATAAACAAACGTAGGAGACCAGACCAGACTGAGAGGGAAATTAAATGAACCAAGAACAGAGAGGGTTACTTTTTTTTTTTAAAAATGCTTATCACATTAAAGCTACTTAAATGACCTTCCTACTACCTCATTTCCATGTAAGCAACTGTTGTCACAAGGGTACTGATTGATCAGGCATTTAGTGAGAAGGGAAGCAGTTTAAGACAGTGGTTTTCAACCTTTTGTGGGTCGCAACACACCTGGCAATGTGTCATGACCCTACAGAACACACCGATCCACGCGCCCCCCCCCCCCCCCAGGTCAAATCCAGCCATCTCCCCAACTCTCCACGACCCACTTACTGCTGTGTGACAATACGGTAATGTGTCCCAACACATTGGTTGAGAACCACTGGTCTAAGACATTGAATTTTGAGAAACCAACACCGAAGAAAGTAAATACAAGTCACGACATGGAGATGTTAGGTGACAGTCACTTTTCAGAGCAGAACTCTCCTTACAATTAAACATAATAAACTAAGGAAAAAAACAGGTGTCAATTTCTGATTAGCAAAATGCATCTCGATTTTTATCCTTTTTCACTCTGTGAATGGGATAAGGGCCACCACCATCTTCAGAATCTAGATTTGAGATTTAAATTCTCTAGCAAGTTCAGCTCTTTGAATTGAAATACATTCTGTCCTTTTCCCTTCTGTTTTATTCTGAATTAGCTGCAGTAAGATGAAGTCAGTACATATCTAGCAAGACAGTTCATTGCTTACTAGACCAAGGAGGAGCTTGCTGAAAGGGCCAGGATGGAGAAAAGGGGGGCTGAGAAACAGAATAATAAGAGGGGACATGGAAACTTCTAAGAATGAAGGGAAACACATCGGTCATAACAGCTGTATGTGCTCGATACAGCATAGCTTCATGTACAGGGGGCGTATTATTTCAAAATCAGGTCTGAGGTAATAACAGCAGGCAAGTAATCTGGGTCCTACCTAACCCTCAAAGATGCCGCCAACTTATAGTTAGGAAACTGAGGATTCCCCAGAAACCCTCCTGCATCCTTTCCTTCCACATTTGCTTTTCATTCTAACATTCTTCAGCAATTCCATTTCTGGAATTTCTGACAAAACCTGAAGGAAAGTAAGGTTTTATCTACATGAGAAAGTTATACCTTTCCTTACATCAGGATTAATTTAAACCACAATAATTACATCAGTAATCAGCTGAGGCTAGAGCCACAAACCGGCCCAAGTCCATTGGGGAGGACTGCCTGGCCAGGGGCAAGGCGGGCACAGAATGCCATGGAGAAGCAACACAGGGAGGGTGCCCTCTGGCCCATGCCTCCCATCCCCCACCCCAGTGGTGAACTGGCAGCTGGGGGGGGGGGGGGAGAAGAGGGGGACAGCAAGGGCCTGCCAAACCACAGGGCCTGTGGCAGTGGCCCCACTCGCCTCATGCCCCTTGCCTCCCCCAGCCCCGGGATGACACTGGTCCCAAACATCCCAGCCAGCATAAACTTAAATGAGTAAGTGGGTGGTCCTTAATTTCCAACCTCCTCATACACTGTCACTACAATATGAAAATGGTAGCTCAAATGCCAAGTAGAAACATTAGGCAACACAAGTATTGCAAATTAAAATATGCCACACTGACATTTTCTATTATGCACTACAAATGTTTCCACAGAAAAGTAGAGAAGTCCTACTTTTTCCCCCTTTTGAATATTCAATGAAGTAACTCATTTTATTCATACAACTATACCATAAAAATAAAAAATGAGCAAGTCTCCACCCACTTTTGGGAAGTAAAAACAGTAAAAATTCTACTGAAACAACATGAGCAACTTTTAAAAAGAAACTGTCATAAAAAAGAGGAATATGACATGCGCTGCACATGGTTCAAGTGTACTAGACAATGTAGAACTAATGCCAATGTGCAGTTTATAGCATTTTTCATTGCATTTGTGTGACTTATTGAAAAAGCTTCATTTACTAAATATGCTGCTTAAGTTGTAAACAGTCTAAAAATAAATATTTAATTCAAAGGGAATAATGACACTTCAGTTACATTTAACGCAGCTGACAACTAAGCCCTTCCACTAGTTAATCTGGGCTAAAACAGAAAAAGTCAATACCTCAAGCTCTGTTAGGCCACTTTATATGTTTATGAACTAAACTAACATGACTTGCATCTTTCACCTAACATGGAACTGATTTGTTAATTGATTGAGACAACTGCGAGTTGTTTCTACTCAAGCATAGTGAATCCAAATTCACTGACATGGAGTATTTATTAATGAGGCAAGTATAATAGCCCATGACATTTCATGGGGATAATTATCTTGCCGAAACCAAAATAACTAAGTTGGTATTAATTCACATCTTTTTCTATTGCTCTCCAAGCAACTGCATGGATATTATTTCAAAATAAGGTATGAATGAAAGGCAATAAGTTATTTTGATTCAAGTTTGTGTGTCAACCAGCTCCAAGGGAAAAACAGATAGTTACAACTGAGAACTGAATACTCCAAATCTCAGCAGTATTTTAATATCAAAAATATCAATTGGGATCATGTCTACACTAGGAAAAAAGAATAACTTATCCTGCAAACCTTGTCTTTACTACACTGTGAGGTTGACACAAAGCATCATAGATTGACATAGCTGTGCATCTCTCTACACTTAAATCTGGCTCCTTGTCAATATAAATACCCCCTTATGCCACCTTAAGAACACCCCCTCCCTATGTGGTACAGAGCCACAATCAATGTACTTAGGTCAACCTAAGTAATGCAGCATTTACACCCTCATACTACATCAATCCTAACTGTCCTCTAGCAACTGTCTCAGAATGCACCACACTGACCACTCTCTCTGCTGCCAAGGTGTCATGGAGACCAGAAGCCCACCCCACACACCTTTTAAAGCCCTGCAAATTCCTTTTCCTGGTTTGCCCAGGCTTGGCAAGCACACGGTTCTCCACTGTTGAGTGCAACTGCCCAGCTGACCATGCTGACTACACACCCCAGACACACTCCTGCCTGGAGCAGACTGTAGACACTGGATCTCCTGGACATGTGGTGAGAAGAGGCTGTGTAGGCACCACTCTGAGCCAGTCGTAGAAACACTGACATTTACAAGCATGCAAAAGAACAGATATAACAGGAACCAGCAGCAGCACCACATGTAAGCCAAGGAGCTGCAGCATATATACCAGACAGCCATGGAAGCCAAAAGTCAATCAAATGCTGAGCCCCAGACTGCTTATTTATAAAGAGCTGCTTGTCATATTCTGCAGAGACCCCACCACCCCCAAAGACCACTTTTGATACCTCTGAGTTGTCCAAGTCACAGGCCCCTATCATGAACAGAGAGGAGGTAGTGGTGGTAGTGAAGGAAGAGGAGGAGTATGGGGGATAGGCGACCAGGGGATCCAACTGTGCAGTGTGACCAGACCGGTTTTTGATTCCTCCAAAGTCTAGCATTGGTGAGCCCAATGAAGGAAAAAGAACCTCAAATATGTACATAGTTTAATTTTCAATTACTGAGATGGCACCCCCAAAGTACAGGACACATCTTTGGATTTGTCCTTAATTCACACATGCTAAAAAAAAGTGGTTATAACCAAGAGAGGTAAAGTTGGTAGACTTAGTCAAGAGAAGCCATGCAGAGCAGTTTATGTAGACAGAGCTGTCTTGTTAATCCTCCAGAGAAGTAAACTCTAATCCTCTCCAGAAGGTTTCTAGGGAGAGCTGTCTTACTTCTTTCTCCATATTGGATACTTTCCCATGCCACTCATTAATATCTTCACAGTAAGCACTACTGCAATCAATGTTCCCTCTAAGGTTTGGCGGCTTGTGTGCAAAATTTTCAAGCCGTGTGCAAAACTATTTCTGAATAAAATTTTTGTGTAAACTCACACAACAGAAATTATAGGCATTAATTGAAGTTAAAGTAATTGTAAATAGAATTAATTAATTGTGTTTAATTGAATTTGAATGAATTTTGAATTGAAATTTAATTTTTAGAAAGGTTTTTATTTAAAATTAATTTTTTAAAAGTTTTTTTTTAAAAAGGAAGGAAGGAAGGATGAGAGAGAGAGAGAGAGAGAGATTGAGAGAGAGAGAGAGAAGCCAAGGCCGCTGGCGGGGGAGGACCCTACCACGGCCCTGGGAAGCCGCCGGTGGGGCGGTGCAGACCCCAGCCCCGGAGGCTAATCCCGGCCCCGTGCTGGGAGGCCGAGGCCATGGATTAGCTCGGCCCCGGCTCCAGGCCAGGAAGTCGAGGCGGTCGGCGGGTGGGAGCCCGCCGCAGCCACCCCGTTGCCCCGGCCGTGTGGGGCAGGCAGGCAGGCCCACGCTCCTGAGCCTAGCCTGAGCCTGCCTGTCCCACCCTGGGGGCGGGGAGGGCCAGCCCAGAGGCCGGGCGCAGGCCAGGTCTGCCGCGGCAAAGCCGCGGCCCCGGGGGTCGGAGGGAGCAGCGGGGGCTGCCAGGCTGCGCGGGGGTCCCTCACTGCTGCGTGGGGGGTGCGACGGCCGCTGCGCGGCCGCGCACCTGCGCAACTTAAAGGGAACACTGATTGCAATACACAAGCTAGCAGCACATGGGTCTGGGTTAGGGTTACCAGCTGTCTGGCAAAAGGAGGACATGTCCTCCTTTTTACCTTCACCTCCTCTGTCCGGCAGGCATTTTAAAAATACGTGATTTTGTCTGGCTTTTTACTTATGATTAAAATTTCAATTTTTTTTACGAGGCTACCATATATGCTCGTGTATAAGCCGAGAATTTTAGGGTCCAAAATATGCCTGAAAAGCTGGTGGAACACAGCCAGAACCGGGCGGAACGCAGCATTCCGTCCAGGGGCCCAGCAAAGCAGCAGACTCGGGCGGAACACTTGTTCTGCCCTGTCCTGCTGCAGCCAGGCTGGGGAGTTTCAAACCTCCTGCTCTGAGCATGTTCAGACAGAGTGTGCTCAGGGTGGAAGGTGCCTGGCCCAGGAGCTGCTCTGCCAGCCGCCGCTGCAGCTCCGGACCTCCAGCCAGGTAAAGGGGGCCGGGAAAGGGCCACAGGGGCAGGCAGACTACATTTTCTCCATGTCCTCCTTTTCGTACTTCCCTGTCCTCCTTTCCATGCTTTGGTATCTGGTAACCCTAATCTGGGTGGATTTGGGACATCAGAAGAAGCTGTATTCTCTATGCCTCTGTTACCCTCAGGAGTGAGGTATTACCTAAAAGCATCACTGTCTGTGGAAAACAGTGCCAACAAGCAGTACCACTGTCGTGTACTACTAGAATCATGCAACTGAGCAATTTCCTCCTCATTTCCGCAAACCCCAGTGGGCCATACTCACCATGGCTGTTGGTTGCTGTGACTGGCACAGACCACAAGCAATCCCAAGCAGAAGTGTTAATGTAGCACTTAAAACATCAGGGGAACAAGGGGAATGATTTCAGCCTCTTTATAAGTTTTGCTTTCCTTAGTGAATACGCCGGCAATGATATCTCTGTGCATTTTATCTGCACCTGCTGCCATTGTGGCCTTCAGGGTCTCCCCCTTTATATCCACAGAACATCTGCACCACAAAAGCAGAAGAAAGAAGAGGACTTGGGATGACATGTTCTGTAAGACCCTGCATGCCAGTGCTGAACTGGACACCAAGCACAGGGTCTGGAGGATGAACACTATAAGCAGCCTGGTGAAGGACATAGCGAAAAGGAGAAAATCACAACAGGAAACCGAGAGGGAGATGCACGAGGACATAATGGAACTTCTCAGGCAGCAAACAGATGATGCACACTCTTGCAGACCTACAGGTTCAACAATTCCACACTCACCCCCCGTGCAGTCCACTGAAAAATTAATAGTGGGACCTCCCTGTAACCCATCCACTCCCATCCCCTATTAACATTCCACATGGTATCAAGGGCTGCAGCACCATCCCACCACTGCACCCTGTGGATCATTGGAGACAATCATAACATCACAAAGCCACTGTGGTGTATGTGTAGCTGAAATGGACATTAATTTTCTTTATCCTTCATAATAAATTAAGAGAATAGAACATTACGTTTTTAATGTATTTTCTTCTGAATTGCCCGTGTGTGCACGCATGTGTGTGTGAGAGAATAACATTCTATTCTATTATTTGGAACATAACATCTTTTTATTAGTTCACAACATATGCTTGCTACTGCTCATCAGTTCTAAAAGCAACCATTTTACTACAGTGTCACACAACTCATAAGATTAGCCACAAAGACAATTAACAGATGCCCTAAGGATGCTATATCCCTGCATATACAGCCATCACCGTGACTCATACCAGGCTGTAAAACATCAGGGCCAGGTAGAGCACACTAAAACACCACCACCACCACTCTGGCTCATTAATAAAATGGTCTTTCAAAGCTGCACTGAGCATTATACTCCACACCAAGTTCTTTTAGTAGCTCTGGTATCTGACTAATCAAATTTGGCAGACAGACTCCACCTCTGCCTTCCATCCCAGCAGAAATGTTTCCCTCTTTGTTTCACAGACAGTATGTGGAACAGAGCAAACAGAGATACACATTGGGATATTATTCCCACTGAGGTCCAACCTTGTGAGGGTCCCTTCAAACAACCAAAGGCGCATTCAACTATCATTCTGCACCTGCTGAGCCAGTAACTAAAGCTTTCCTTTATGCTATTGAGGTGACTGATGTATGGTTTCATGAGCCAAGGGAGCAACAGGTAGGGTGGGTCCCTAAGGATCACTACTGGCATTTCAATATTTCCGATTGTCATCTGCCAATCAGAAAAGAAAGCCCCTGTCTGCAGCTGTCTGAACTATCTGAACACTCCTGGTTTTTTTGTTTTTAAAAGACGTAAGCATTATGCACCTTCCTGACCAGACAACACTGACATTGGTGAGGTATTCCCCAGGGTAGACCAATGTTTCTATAACCACAGAGAAGTAGCCCTTTCTGTTGATGTAGTGTTCTGGTGCCAAAATAGGGACATGCACACCATCTGCTGCTCCACAACAAGTTTGGGATCCCCACTGCGCCAAACCCATCCACTATGTCTTGCATATTGCTGAGAGTCGCACTACTGCATTTTGGCCCTAAACAGCCATCACAGTTCATTTTCCATCTCCAGAATGATTTCCCATTCACCAGTAAGAGGAAAACACTGCAAGTTTCCTAAATACAATTGTCACTTAGACTCACAGACTCTAAGGTCAGAAGGGACCAGTATGATCATCTAGTCAGACCTCTTGCACAAAACCTCACCCTGCAATAACCCACTCCTGCAATAAGCCTCTAACCCAGGGATGGGCAAAGTACGACCTGCGGGCCGAATCCAGCCCACCTGAGGCCTCTGTTCGGCCCGTCACCCCTGGCTGCTTGCGCCCACTCCCTTTTGCTCCCACCCAGCTGATGCTATGCCACTCCAGAGCCAGGGCACTTCCTCACTCTGGGGACAGGGCCGGCACTACGCCACCCCTGGGGCTGGGGCCAGCACGCTGCCCCCTTCCAGCCCCCACCCCTCCTATTCTCCAACCAGTGCTGCACCATACCGGGGCCAGCGCTGCCAGAACTCTGCCCTCTTCCGCCTCCCAGGCTAGTGCTGGTGCTGCAGTATTCCGGGGCCGACTTCCTCTTGCCCCAGCCCTTCCGCACCCCACTCCCTCCCCCACCCCTCCCTGGCCAGAGCTCTCGCGCTCTCCCCCCCTCTCAGGGAGAGTGTGGTCCTGCAGAGCAGAGTCAGGAGCAGGGCCAGCTCGACCATACAGGTGAACTAGGCGGTTGCCTAGGATGCCAGGCTTTAAGGGGAGATGAAAGCTAATTGTTTTCTCTATTTAAAAATATATATTAATATGTTATCTCTCATGAATGAAAGTACTGCCCTCTGACAGGTGGCACCAAAGTCATAGTTCGCCTAGGGCTCCAAAAACCCTTGGGGGCCCATCCTGGTCAGAGAGGTTCATGGGCTGCAGCCAGCCCGCGCGCCGCATGTTTGACACCCTGTTCTAGAAATCAAAGGAGATACAAAAATCACTCTATCACTATATCCAAGAATAGCAGGGTGGTGAGAAAGAGCAGCTTTCTATTCTACTGCTACAACAGGAGTGTGGAAATTCCATTTCAGACAACTATGTACCAAGAGCAACAAGAAACAGTGGAATGCTCCAAAAATAGTCTGAGCAGCATCTTGGTGGAAAGTCCTGCATCTCAGAACTCCACATTACTTCTAGGTAACAAGTATTGATTTTAAGGAAATTGAACTGCTTTCTCTGACCCAGAAACTCATCTGCCTACTGACCAATCCCACCTATGACACCCTTTGCTGATAAAATACTATCCATTACTATTTCTACCTCTATGACTACAATTTGCTTCTAAATTACAGAAAAGGTGGTTTTAAGAAAAAAAGGAACCGCCATTTAAACACTACTCTGTACTACTACTGTAGACAGTTCAGGGGTCAACCTTGACAAGCTAACACATCCAGGCTCTTTTTTTCCCCCTAAGCCTAAGGCTACCTTTTTTCTTAATCCACACACAAAGCCTCAGTTGTACTAGAACTGTCCCTCCAGAGAAGAAATGCACGACTGCTGACTTTATAACAAATTCAAAAATCAAATGGTCATAAAGGCCTTGTCAAGGAAGAATGAGGTAGGAACTATGCACCCCTAAAAAATAACTGCTCAATTTGAACATTAAAGCTCCAACCCTAGAATGAGACATTTCACAGGTGTGGACCCTTGCACCCATGTGGAGTTCCAAGGAACTGAATGGGGAAAGGAGTCATTGTACACATCTCATTGCAGAAAAAGTGCTTTAATCTTAATATAAAGGTCAGAGCACATGTTAAGTTATTCTGGTGCCCCACGTTTTCTTTTTCTCACTGAAAGATTTGAAAGACACAAACTTCAAATGAAAACTGCTTAATTTTAAGGATCTTTATAAGATTTGAGAAATTTTACACTATAATACTAATCAAAAGTCCAATTATTAGCTACAGCGCTAAACCAAAATGAATATAAAAGAGAGGCCCTACAGCAGCCCTCCATGGTCAACAACGATACCACTCAGATTAGGATAGAATGAATTAAGATATGTATTTTATTCATTTGAAATAGCCTGAACTCTAACAAAGAAATAGTCATTTTATATTTGCAAAATGCCACAGTATAAAAGTCAGTATCAGCCATAGATAAGTAAATGTCCTAGGAAGAAAGAAGTTCCATTTTTTCATTCACTTCTTTTTTGACATATTTGTTCCAACTTTTCCCCACAGCTTTTATAGGGGAGCAATAGACAAAATTTGTCCAGCCTCTAAGCACACCATTCCTTAATATGCCTGAAGAACACAAGCAGAGAGGAATGAGCATAGGAGCAATAAGAGGGTTTTAAAAGGATAGGTTACTTCATTCTGTTCTACCAGGTAGAAGATCTTATTATGGGTGCTCCGCATGCTTTTAATTCCATGAACCAAGCAAAGCCAACAAGGAAGCAAACTGTTAAGCTTTATTCACCAGAGATTTAAACTGGCAAATGCTCTGGAAGCACTTCATACAAGTGCTAAATTGCAACAAGGATGTGGACAGAACCTCATGTCATCGATACTCTAGCTTACTAGAAAACAGCCAGTTCTGTCACAGTTAATAGGCTAACTCAGTGGTCGGCAAACCGCGGCTCGCGAGCCACAAGCGGCTCTTTAGCCTCTTGAGTTTGGCTCTTCAGGTGCGGGCTCCCCAGAGGCGGCGGCGGCGGCGGCGGGCTGGCAGGGCGCCGGCCCCTGTTAGAAAAGCCTGAGCCCCGGATCTATTCCGGGGCCCAGGAACCCAGAGGACTCCAGCGGAACACATGTTCCGCTCTGTCCTACCCCGCAGGCAGGCTGCTGCTCAGCTGTGAGCAGCGGCCGCCAGCCGGGCTGGGGAGTTTTTAAATGTCCTGCCCTGAGCATGCTCCGAAAGAGCAAGTTCAGGGCAGGAGCAGCCTCCTGGCCAGCCC
>ML685840.1:10509600-10593479 GCA_007922175.1 Pelusios castaneus | reverse complement strand
GCCACCGCGTTCCCCCCGCCCCGATCCGGCCAGTCAGCTGTGTGCTGCTGACCAGGGGCACGGACTCCCCCCGCCCTGATCCGGCCACTCTGCTGTGTGCTTTTCTTTCCTTCCTTCTCTCCACCTCTTTTTCCTACCTTCTCTTTTTTCTTCCTTTCTTTCTCTTGTTTGCCTTCCTTTTTCTTTCCTTCTTTCTATTACTTTTTTCTTTCTCTTCTTCGTCTTCTTCTTCCTTCCTTTCTTCTTTCTCTTCCTCTTCCTTCCTTTCTTCTTTCTCTTACTTTTTTCTTTTTCTCCTCCTTCCTTCTCTCTTTTTTCTTTCTCTTCCTTCCTTCCTTCTTTTTTAAAAGCTTATGTTGAGATGGTTAGGAATACCCTTATTAAGTTAATAACAATGTACCTTCCTATATATTTTTAGTTTAAAAAATCTGGCTCTCCAAAGAAATTTCAGTCGCTGTTTTGTTGATATTTGGCTCAGTTGACTAATAAGTTTGCCCACCACTGGTCTAACTGCACTGCTCCCCTTCTCCGGGTATCACTGAGTACAACACTCCGGCCCGGTTTCAGACCATGGGCCTTTCTCATCCCTGAGGTGGAATTCCACAATTTGCCCACTTAGACCAGGACCTGGGTTACAATCATAACTACTTCAGTAAGTCCAGGGGGGTTTGGACTCTGCTACTCACTTCTTTCCAGTCTCTGTGACTAGTTCACACAGCCTTCTCAAACGGTATTAGTTACTATTAACAGCAAGAACACAACATTCAGAGACATGAATTAAAAATAACACAAGAAGCCTAAACTGTATGGATTTTATCCAGCCTCTTAAACCAGGGCTGGACAAATCCAGGGTGCCAGGTTGCCATCGTGCCTAGGATTTTGCCCCTGGTGCCTAAGAGCACCAGGGTCGAAGTGCGCACTGGGCTCCACCTCCCCTGCTACCGAAAAAAGGCACTGCTGGTGGCTCTTTTGGAGGCGCAGGAGGAAGAGGGAGAGACAGCAAGGCTCTTCCTCTCCGGCGCCCCCGTCTCTCCCTCTTCCCACCCCCCACCCACCCAGCACAGCCGAAAAAAGCTGCTGCTGGGGGCTCTTTCGGCAGCACTTGGGGGGGAGGGGCAGGGGACAGACGAGGGCACTGGAAGAGCGCTGCCTAAAGACCCCCCCTCCCCCTGCTGCCAAAAAGGCCTCTGGGAAGAGATGGTGGCACTTTCCCCTTGCAACGCCGCCATCTCTCCCCTGCAGCCTCCCTCCTCCCCAGCGCCACCGAAAGAGCCCCTGGCAGCGGCCTTTTTTCAATGGCGCTTTTTTCAATGGGTTCTTTACTGTGCTGCCAAAAGAAACCTCCTCCCCCTGCCACCGAAAAAAAAGCCACTGCTGGGGGCTCTTTTGGCAGTGCGCGGGTGGAGGGGGGAGCAGCAGGGTTGCTCTTCCAGCACCACCATCTGCCCCCTGCCACCCCCCCCCCCCCGGAGCACCGCCAAAAGAGCCCCCAGCTGCAGCTGTGGCTTTTTGGTGGCAGGCAGCCTCCTCTGCCGGATAGAAAGGGGCGCCCAAGTTTTTGCGCTGGCCCCTAGGTGTCTGGCATTTTTTGTTGAGGTCTGTCTTAATCACTCCGGGCTTAGATACATAGCCCTACTAAGTGAGAGCTAGTCTTCCTGAATACCCTCTCCCCCAAAACCCCAATCTGCAGGTGTGTCCTGACTACAAGGTTAGCCTATGCTATTGCTCAGTTGTTGCCCCTAACCACCCCCTTCAATCCACACAGAACATCATCTAACTCCAGTTTCAGGATGTGAAACACAGGCTAGCAAGCAAGGTTGAGGATATAGGCTTCAGGTGGTGTTTCTTTTGAATCAAAAACTAGGAATTGGAGACAGGAATGGATTACTTGATGATTACTGGCTGTATGCATTCCCCCTGAATCACCTGCCATTGTCCATTGCTGGAAGACAGGATACTGAGCGAGATAGACCATTGACCTGACCGTGTATGGCCTTCTCTGTTCTTATGACCACATTTTAACCCATCATTTCTGTTGAACTTTCATGGCATTTGAACTGAGATGCCATCTAAGAAGTCCTTTTCCTTTGCTCCTTGTTGGCCAGAAGTTGACACCAGTTTTTTTGGTAAAGCTACCATGTGATGCCCGTAAAATCTACAAAAGCTCAGGAAGGACAGACAAGTTTTCCCGCAGTACAATGCAAATGAATTCACAGAGTAGGCCCCTAGTTTAATGCACTGCTGAGAACCAGATGATGTTCTGACTAGAAATCCAGTCCAGCATACTGACCACAGCACCACTGTGGATGCTACCATTCAGGTCTAGTAAGGATGGGACTTTGCAGGGGAGGGGCTCCACCAGTGCGAGGCTAGTCTGAGCTAAGCGCTGTAATGACATCACCTATTCATTTGTCACGTGGAATGCTGACCATTGCTTCCCACCTCTTCTGCCAGAGGCACCTTGTGATCATCATCTTTTAGTCTTTAGTATCTTGATAAAACAAAACCTGTTCATCTGCTAATGGGAAGGAGCATCTCCATTGTTCTCTTAGCTGCTCTGAAGATACATGCCTGAAGCAGTCTTATCTCAGGCTATACCTACACTACACACCACTTTAAGTTGTGTGTAGGGTACATGTAGCTACATGCCAAATGCCAGTCAAATGCAAGCTGTACCCACAATGCAGCATCCAGTATATTCTGTCACTGTAAGGCTCTGGTAGGAAGAGGCAGTGGGAAGCTGATAGAGCCACTTGAGATCCTTTTCAAGGAGATTTTCCCATTGTCGAAGTGTGACACAACACTGAATCCTCCTACAGATAATGTACATTTGAGAGAATGCTTTTCAGAGACATGGGAAATAAAGGGAGAATCCCTGCTATTCACTAAACCTGAACCCACAAAACAAAAAGCAGAGTTCATCATTGTGCTGAAAGTAACTAGAGGGACAGGCACAGGACAGGCAAAATTATTTGAGGCCTGGTGCATGTACAGATTCATAAAAAAAAAATTCAACTTTTCGACAATAAAAAACTAGTTTTAATCAACTGCCATGGTTAAGCTCCTTAAAATGTACATACATTTGAAAGAACAAAAGTCAGTTTAATATGCCGGCATGGATTGTCCTAACTACACAACATTCATCCAAGTAACATCATGTCAACATGTAAAGCTCACACAGATCACTAGAAACAATATCAATAAATCTGGACAGTGCTTAGATATCACAACGATGCGTGCAAGAGGAAATCCTACAAAAGAAGATAGTTTTAAAAGCCTAGACTAGTGATCTTTGAGACAATTTTAGGCCACCACCCATCCTTTCCTCAGGTGCAAAGGATTCCCCTATAAGGGTATAGGTGATATTTTGACATTCCAGGCCACCAAATAACTTGATGCAATGTGCAGTATAGATGCTATGTTTCACATACTGCAGTGTGGATTTGAATAACTAAATGGATCCAGTAGTCAAAACACCCTGGAGGAGGGAAGCAGCTCACATAGGACACAGCTGGAGAAGCATCTGCAAAGTGGCCTGTGGAAGGACAACTCCGTGCTACTAGGCCACAGCCTTCTCCAAATAAATTTAACTTAGACTTGATAAAGGATTTGCCTCTTCTTGCCTGGGCAGTAGAAAATATACAAAAATCTTTGTCCTGGTTTTTGTAAAGTCTGGCTGAAAAGAAGGTGTACAATAGAAACTGACAAGTCTTTGAGCTCCCAACATGATAAATTTACTAATGTATGGGGAGGTATTATATTCTGTGATGCACATTATAATTTACAGTTTAACTTTTTTCCTGTTGAGATAGTGACATTTGTAAATAGAAAGAAAGTTATTTTTAATATCCGTTTTGCAGAAACTTTCAATGTAATTTTAGTGTTACTTTTACCACAAGTTTATTGCACAAGTTTTTTCTTTGTATGAGGAAAGGGGAATCTTCTCTGTTTCTAGCTCTCTACAAAGATGAATTTTCAAATATTTTGGAGATGTTCCTATACATATTGGCAGTGCAAACAGGATCAGAAATCAAACATAAATTAGTGAAAAGTTCAATTAAAGACTATTGCAAGGACCAGCAACCTTTGCCAACCCCTGTGCCGGCCCCTTCTCCTCTACCCTCAGCTGGTGTCGACAGCCCACTCATGGAGAGAAGCCACCTGGAGAGGCTCCTCTCAGCAGCGTACCTGGGGACCCCCATCCCCAGGCAAACCATGGGAAGAAGTTGCCTGGAGTCTCTCCTTTGGTGGTGACACAGCACAGAGAGGAATCGCTCTGGGTGGCTTCTTTACATGGTATCCTGGGGCATGGACATGGCAGGGACCTCCGCACTGCAGCTGCCCCCGAAAGAAGCCGCTTGGAGTGTCTTTTGGTGGCAGGAATGGCAATTTCTGTGGCGCCATGGAGGATGCCGAGTGCCGCTCCAAATGGGCTCGAGTGCCACTGTTGGCACGCGTGCCGGAGGTTGCCTACCCCTGCACTATTGCTTTAGGAGCTTTAAGTTTAATTCTCATAAAATATCTTACATAACATAGTCTGATAAATTAATAACTAATAAATCCATATAGTAACATCTACTTTCCCTTCCAAAAAATGAAATCTGAAGTAATTTGTTAAGTCAAGTGATTGCTTGAACAAGGCACACACACACTTTATCAAATAGGCTGAGGTGACAAACAACAGAATTATACACCACCAGAAATAGCTATACAAATAGATGTGCAGCTGAAGAAATGCACTTCAGTTTAAAACACAATTATAGTCTAATCATTATGGTTGTGAAGATTTATTTCTTGTTCTGAAGTTTATACAACCAATGTAGTGATGAAAGGCTGAGTCTGTAGAAGTCTGAAAAACTCAAGATCTGTGAATTGCTCCCTTTAACTTTAATGGGGATATTCAAACTCTTAAGCCTAAGTGAAGGCAATTAAGGTGTTAATTATTACACTGACCATCGTTTTAGCAGAAACCTGAAGCTTCCACTGCTTTTGTGTCACACAACTTTGTCTTTGCTGACATCTTAAACCCTGTCAGCATGTAAGCGAATATACTGTCAAAATAACGCCAATGATAATATTCAATTGTATATAGACTTGCCTACACTTTAATAAGTAGGTTGCTTTAGCTCTAGCATTAGCCAAAATGAACTTTTTAATTTTTTTTTTTTACGTAACTGAATTAAGTTGCTGATTTTAATAATGAGGTGTGCCTTATTTCAAATTAGTCCACCCTAATTGAAGATTAATTGAAAGTAGTACTCATAGGGTAAGAACTGTAAAAGAACTTGGTTACAGTTATTTCAAAAACATATACAATATGAAACTAGTTTACTAATCCACAAAAACAAAACATTTTAAAAGCAATGCTGCTTATATATCAAACTGGGTTTTTTTTTACTCTCTCTACCCCCTTTTTAAATGCTTGTGGACACTAATATATAAGAGGGTCTTAGTTTTTAAAGATCTGAAAATGTGATCATCTCCCCTATCACCATTAAATAAATACAATTACATGTTGGTGCTTCATAGTATCAGGCCATCACTGAAATGCAAACTGAGTAGGGTTTCTCTTCTCCCCTGCCCTGCCCCATTACTTGCATTTAAGAGATTAATACAAGATGTCATTTCGTTTCTAGAGCCTGTCTTTTACTCAGCTGTCATCACCAACAGAACAGGAGTAGATATCACCTTGGATAACCAATTTCTAGAAGCTTTAGAAGACGCTAAGCAGAGTCTAAAGTGCTTGTAAAAAATTCAGCATCCAGAAACTAATCTCACAACCAAATACATCACGTTTCTTAATGAGATAGAACAAAATATTTGCTATCTATTTTAAGCACCTAGGAGTCAGAGTCATGGGGTGGGTCCCCAACTGTGCTAGTTGCTGAGTTTAAACAGAGAAGAAAGACAGTACTTTTTTTTTTTTTTTTTTTAAATAAAAAAGGACCTTACAATCCTGTATTTGCCCATGAGAAAAACCTGCATACACCTATACCAGTGCTTTAGAGTATTGGATTATTTCAAATCTATAAGCTTTCCTTCTAAACAAAAATAAAAAGACAGGCAATCACCCAGGAAGACCCAACGCCTTAAAGAGAGAACTGAAATAATTTTAAGGTATCACAAAGTTGATATTGAGAATTGTATATTTTGTTTGTTTAAAAATGAGTAAGATCAAAGAAATTACAGTATGGAATTCACCCAGTGATTTTAGAGAGAAGGAACAGCCAACAAGTTGTTGGTAAGGAAAGGTAATGCTCTTGGTTTTGATCTGAAATATTCTGAACCCACTCATATACATGAGCAGATAGGAAAATGTAGTCCTAATATAAAATTGTCTTTGCAGAACAGATGACATATAAAAACATTATCACTACAGAAAATGAATACTATAGGCAAAGTCAAACAAGAACATTTTTTAGGTTTTTTCACCAACATTTTTTAAGGTTATCTACTATTTGGAATTCAAAACACTTCATACAAATCTCATTGATTTTACTGATTTACCCCTCTGGGGTCTTCTGGCATTAACACCTCATTCCTGACTGCCAGATACAAAGTGGAAACTGCAATTTACGTAATATTAGCTAGCAACAGTACAAGAGACTCAGAAATGTTTACTAAGATCTACATAAAATCCATGTCACATTTAATTTAATTTCTCATTCACAAGGGTATTCTTCTAGGTATTAATTTATGATGGGGGGGGGGGGGAGAATTAAGCTGCAACCTAGCTGAAACAACATTATATAAAATGAAACATGCTCATTTAATAAAATAAGTCCAACAAGTCTTTTTGTTTTGCTAATTTTGTATGGGAAAAGAACTCTAGCGTTTGAAAGCTTTTTGGATCTCTCCTTCCATCAAAATAAAAATTACCTAGCATTACTCTTAGAGGTATAAAGTATTTCTATTTGAAATTTTAATTATTTTTTAAGAAATGAGAGAGAAAAATTAATAAAACAGAATGAGTTAATATATCTGAAGCAATGCACTAATTTCTTCTAAAACAGAAGCAGGACAATGGAGCTTCTTAAATTGGTTAATGAACTCTTTCTGGTTAAGGTCTACTTGCAAGGTTAAATGACTCACAAAATGTTCACAACCCCTTTCCCTCTCCACAACGCAATTTTAAAATAAATTGTGAGTTATGGCATCCCACAACCTCCAAAGTGAAATTTAAGGGATATTAAAGAGTTTGGAGATGGACTCTATGATTCTCCAAATCTTCCCTGTATCTTTAGTCACTATTTCTTCCTTCTTTTAGATTCAAAACAGCAGATGAAGTCCAGTGCCAGCAACTCTCTCCAACACTGTTTAACACATCAGTGGCACCTACTATAAGAAAAACTGACTAGAAACATGCAATCAATTTTACTCACAGAAGGCACCACAGGCTAAGTACTTCAGTGCAGGAGAGCAATGTTACTAACTCTACAGCTTCTAGCGCCAGCAAATATCTGTGGGAAAATATAGAACTGCTGATGACTGCCAGTTTGAGAATCTATTTTCCCCTATATTTCTTACATTACCTACTATTTTTATTAAATACACTGAAAAATTATGAATGCTGTATGAAGAGTAACAAAAAGGTGGATGTCAACAAAGCAAAACTATGCATACATTCCTGACAGTAAGTACAGGCAAACGTTCAGATCATGGACAAGATGCGACAGTGGTCACAGGTGAGCAGCATTTTTTTCCTTAGTTTAGAAAGAGAAAAATAGATATAAAAGCTTTTAATCACTTGTCATAAACTACAGAGTAAAAATGGTGGGTGACACCTTGATGGCTAAAATTCTGAAAGTCACACTGAAGAGCCTAAAAGATGTCCTTATAGCTGTGTAAGGCCATGTACACACGATCACTTTATCGCGCATTAAGAGTCATTACTGCGCGATAACAGCAACAGCGTACACACGTGCAATAGGGCTCTTGTGCGTCAACAGCCCAGTTGCAGCGCAACACAAAAACCATCTCGACGAGGATGGTAGCAGTTAACGTGGAACAGCTGTTGCATCTTTCGACTCATGTGTACGCTTACCGCGCAATGATTGGCCTCCGGACACATTCCAAAGTCGTCCTCTCTGGTCTTCCCCCCACCTGCTCTGTGGCCATGACGAAACAGTCCCCGCCCTGTTTCGATTCCCGGGATTTTCGAATTTCTCCTGTTTCACTTCCTGTTCTCTTCCGCGTGGACTGGAGTGCAGCTCCAATCTTACCTAGCAATGGCGGCCCATCGTGGAAGACACGCACCCATTTGGAGCACGGCAGAGGTGCTGGACCTGATCAGCATCTGGGGAGAGTCTGCTGTGCAGGCACAGCTACGCGGCAGCAGGCGAAATTTCGATACATATGGCATAATTTCTCAGGCCATGTCTGAGAGAGGTCATGAGAGAGACACTGTGCAGTGCAGATCAAAGGTGAAGGAGCTAAAAATAACCTATCACCAAGCGAAGGCGGCAAACCGCCGTTCGGGATCAGCGCCTGCTACATGTAGGTACTACAAGGAGATCGAAGCCATCCTCAGTGCGGACCCCACAACCACTGCAAAGAGTCCTGTGGACACATCAGCCCCCCCTCCTCCACTGAATGCCAGAGCCGAGCAGGATGAGGACATGATCGATGAGGAAGAGATGGAGGATGACCTGGAGGAGAGCACAACAGCGTGTAGCCAGGAGCTCTTCTGCACCCCCGCTGAGATATCCACCCAAGACATGAATTGCAGCGTGTCCTCTGAGGCAGCAGAGGGGGGTTCAGGTAAGTTTCTCTTCCGTGCAGCTATGGCTCCTGCTAAAAAATCATTGTCCGGGGCGGGGGTGCTTGCTGTCTCGGTCCCCGCTGTGCACGCTCTTTACTCTGCATTCATTAGAAGTACATCAACACAAGCAGTGATTGTCAAAAAATCATCTGTATTTAGGTCACTAAAGGTTTCCTCGATGCACCTCCAGAGCCTACTACTCAGGTTAGATGGGAGAGCGTATGTGTCTACGCTCCCGTATAAGGATACTCAGCCTCGCCAGCTGCAAAGCACACCACTTGGAACCATGGCAGCACACAAGGCAGCAGCATACGGTCCAGGCTGGCATCCGGTGGCATATAGGATATGTATTCTAGCTGGCAGGGGCACTCTGAGGAGAGAGATATCGGGTTCCATCAGTGTGCCCAGTGCAGAATATTAGCCCCCAGTAAGGTTTCTATTAGGACATACCTTGTCCGCTTCAGCGAAGCATAGGATGTTGACTGCCTTGTACCTTCCAGTGGAATGTGCTACTGGAAGGTTACATTGGTTATCTAAGCTATGTGTTAACAATAGCTTTATTATTCTTTTTTTTATTAGATTCGACCTTCATAAGCCGGTGTCTACCCCAGCTGACCGCATGAGAAACATTCGGCGGCGTGCTCGAAGAAACAGGGAGGATATGTTTCAGGACCTGATGAAAACAACAGAGGCATCCGCGAGGGAGAATCGAGCCTGGAGAGAGGAATCCCAACAGAGGAGGCAGAAACACAGGGACAAACTGATAAGCGTCATGAAGGAGCAAACAGAACTGCTCAAGAGCATGATTGCTCTGCAGACCCAGGCGATTAATGTACGGGCTCCACTCCAGACAGTTCAGCCGTGTCTCCCTCCCACACCCCATAGTTCTTCAAAGCATTTCTTTGAAGGCCACCCGTCCCCCTGATATACTGCAACATCCAGTCCCTCACAGAGCTACTTCTTAGAGACCCGCAGCTACACCCACCTGTAACCCCTCCAAACCCCCCAACCACCACCCCTCCCCCCTTTGATCTTTTAATAAAAACAGTAACAGAAAATTTGAAGAGTGGCTTTATTTGTACACAGTGAAAATCTCATACGGTGCACTTCATGCGTCCTTGAAGTGAACTACGGGAGGGCATCATTGAAATGCTCCCTGAGTGCCTCCCTTATGCAAGCAGCTTCTCCTTGGGCCCCCCTAATGGCTGGCTGTTCGTATGCTTCCTTGAGGCGCTGTGCCTCCATAGCCCACCCCGGGGAACACTTTTCTCCCCTATTTTCACAAATGTTATGAAGGACACAGCACGCTGCACTTACAGCAGGGATGTTGTCCTCGTCCAAGTCCAGCCTCCCATACAAACAGCGCCAGTGCCCTTTTAAGCGGCCGAAGGCACACTCCACAGTCATTCTGCACCGGCTCAACAGGTAATTGAACCGCTCCTTGCTGTGATCCAGGTTCCCGGTGTACGGCTTCATGAGCCATGGCATCAGTGGGTATGCTGGGTCTCCAAGGATGACTATGGGCATCTCCACATCCCCCATAGTAATTTTTTGATCTGGGAAGAAGGTACGCCCTTGCAGCTTCTGGTACAGTCCAGTGTTTCTGAAAATGTGGGCATCATGCACCTTTCCCGACCACCCAGCATTGATGTCCGTAAAACACCCCTTGTGATCCACGAGTGCTTGCAGCACCATGGAGAAGTAGCCCTTCCTGTTTATGTACTCGGTCGCAAGATGGTCTGGAGCCAAAATCGGGATGTGTGTGCCGTCTATGGCTCCCCCGCAGTTAGGGAATCCCATGGCAACAAAGCCGTCCACAATCTCATGAACATTGCCCAACATCATCGTCCTCCATAGCAGAACGCGATTGATGGCTCAGGACACTTGTGAGAGGGCTAATCTGACAGTGGACCTCCCAACTCCAAACTGGTTTGCAACCGACCGGTAGCAGTCAGGAGTCGCCATCTTCCAGACAGCAATTGCAACACGCTTCTCCACGGTTAGGGATGACCTCATGTTGGTGTCTTTACATCGCAGGGCAGGGGCCAACTCTGAACACAGTTCCAGAAAGGTTGCTTTCCGCATTCGAAAGTTCTGTACCCACTGCTCGTCATCCCACAGCTGCATAACAATGCGATCCCACCACTCGGTGCTCGTCTCTCACGACCAGAAACGGCATTGCACCGTGTGCAGATGATCGGTGAAGGAGCTAAGCAATGCGGTGCTGTTGCTCTGCAGGGCATCGATCAGCCCCTTCTCCTCGGCGTCTTCGTCTGATTCGCAGCTCATTGCATACTGAGCAACCAGCCGAGATGTATTTAGAATGCTGAAGGCGACAGTGGAGATTAGAGCAGGATCCGTGCTGTCGCAGTTGTGATTGCTCGCAAGTAGTGTGGCACTGCACTGTTGAAAATAGGCGCGAGTTGCTATTGGCAACGAGGAAGACGCAAGGGGAACACAGTGCACCACAGGAAAATGAGAGTTTACCCATGGCGCTTTGCGTTCCTTTCCTTCATCCCAGGATTCCAAGCGCCGATTGAGGGAAAACTGAACTGTGGGATAGGTGCCCAGAATTCATTGCGCTACACCGCGATATTGCAAAGAATTCTGTTGTGTTGCAAGGAGCGACGTGTGTACGTGCTCTCCCACAATAAAGGTCACATGTTTTTTATACCGCGATTGCCATGTTGCGCTTTTATCTGATCGTGTGTACATAGCCCAACACTAATTACAATGAAAAAAAAAAAGGGGATAAGCAGAGGAGAGAACATTGGTAAATTTCTTCATTATCAGCATTCTGTCTTGATGAACCATGAAGTACACGTTGATGGGACTTCATCTCCCTTTCTCCAATAACACGCTCTCATCTCTTGATGCTATTAGAAGTGGGAGATTTATCTCCCACATATACCCAGTCCCCAACATTCAGTGTTTCAGAAATGTTAGTGTTGACAACATAATGCATTTTATGTATCTCTCCAACTCATTCCGTGACAAGCTCAAATTCTACATGAAAGAAGCTCAAGGACTAAAAGCTTACACTTTATTCTACTTTTCAAATTACTGCTGATATCAAAGTGACCAAGTTATAAAAGAAGTTCATTTTCCAGAAAAACTTTTTATCACCACAACCATTCTGATGGGACAGAGGCTATCTTTCTATTAAGTAAATCCCAAAGCAACTAAAAACTTTATAAACTGCAATTAACATGCAGAACTGCAGTTGAAAGTAAATGTGTAGCTAATGAAGAGCATGTTGCACTCGTGTTTGTGATCACAGCAGGAAACTGTACTCAATATTAGCTGTGTATTTTTTCAGCCAAACTTTACAGGTGGTTTTCAAGCATAGCGCCCCAACCTTCCCTTTACTTGTCACATTATACAAAAATTCAACTCTGAATTTATAAAGATATGAATTACAAAGGCAAGGTCTGCAAAGCAGTTGTCTCAAACCAACAGCTTGTACATGCAATTACTCCGTATAAGTAGAGAGTTCAGAGCTTTTCCTCTGTAGTGACCTCTAACCAGCTTTTAAAAGTGATTTTGTCCCTTTCAACACTGTTTGCTAAGATGCATTTTACCAAAGGAAACAAGGCTATACAGGGCTGCAAATTCAGGCAGCAGCCCACCAGTATGAGCTTCTACTTCCATGACACTCAGCTTACTTCCACCATACCAAAAGCATTCTGGTGAGGGGGCGAATGATACAGGGGAAAGAGCTACAAGAAAAAACATGGGAGTGAAAAAAATCATATAGAAAAAAATAGACAACAGAAAAAAAGGACAGAAAAAAAAGGAAAAGAAAAAGAGATGAGAGGCTACTGCTATAACGGTATATGATATGATACAAGGGAGCTGGAGGAGACAAGAGGCAATGTGTCAATCCATCCCAAAGGGGGTTTGAACAAACATGATTAGGAACAGTGGACAAGAATTTCCCATAACACAAACCAACAATACATTAACAATTCTATGGTTATTGGTTGTTATGTATTTTGGCTACATCTGAAAGTTGTTGCAGGACACAGACAAATAAACTCCAGAAAGTTTAATATTCAAAAATCATGCATTTCTTCGAAGATTCTAAATTTACATTCGAAAGAATAAGGGTGTCATCTCAGGGGAGCCAATCAAATTCCAGCTCAAATAATTACATTTTAGCTACCTAAAATTTCCCCTGTAATTTCACCAGGAAAATGCATTTTTAATTTCTTGTCGAGAACCACCGAGCACTGCTAACCAAAAATTTTCATCTTAGAGATACTTTTCTTTCCATTGGTGGATGAAGTGACTCCTGTGCATAGTTGCATATCAGTTGAAATATGTAAAGAGCTTTGGAATTAAAGTACCAAATATAAATGGAAGATCTTTATTAAAAGGAATTTATCAGAGAGCAACATGAGCTAAGTACTATCTTCTCACAAACAAAGGCACACACTCCAGTTCTGATTATAGAGCCTATGTTTGCAGCAGGCTGCCCTCCACAGTTGATACTCCCTTCCCATCCAAACAGAAATAAGAACTTGAAGTCCAGCTGACATTACCCCTGAATTCTGCAAAGTCATTGCCTATCTTCCTCTACTACATATACATAATAGCTATATCACTCTACACACATAGGTGCTCCCCAACTTCTGCGTGTATGACGTGGAAGTGAGAAAGGCTTACTCAAGTCCATGGGTTAAGTCAGCAGGGGATACAAATTTAAGCAGAATAAGTTTTCAGCCTTGGTGGGGAATAGACAGCAGCTCTGAAATATAGTGACACACCCTTCTAGCAAGAATGAGGTACTCATAACAGTGCAGGATGGAGGTGGTGGTACTGAACAGATAAGACCACAAATGTTGCTCTGTCTGGTAAGATAGCCCTTGCCTACATATAAGGTCAAAGTTCGCCACAGCTGTGGGCAGAGCAATTAATGCACAGTGAGAGTCAAACTAAAACCTATTTGTTCAACAGTTTCATGGATCACATTGATGTGGGAAGAATTTCCTCTTCTGATGAGGCTAATGCAGAAAGACTGAAAATGTAGATGTTATGGTTTTATTCCTTTTCATGTTACTTTAGACATTTTAAAATTTAAAAATAGTAGGAACATCAGGTATCTCCATCTATCATGCCACTTCATAGACAACCTTCTTCCTCCTGTATTTGTCACAGAGGACAGATAGGAATTATTCTAGCTACTGTAATTTAATTTAACAGGAAAAAAAGACAGAGGATAATTTCCAGTAAGAGTATGTTTTCACTGCAGAGATAACCTGCCTGGTCAGTACTCAGTTTTAAACATCCGGGTTGACATGGTCTGGGTATGACTAGCAATACTGAAAAGCCATACTTTTGAGTTCCTCCATCCATGCTGGTATTGCATTCACTCAGGTATGTTGTTGGCACTTTAGGAGGCATGGCTCTTAGAACTGTGGTAAGCTGAGCCACTCTATGATTCTCTTTGTGAACTTGGTCTGCCCTTCTGGGCACAAGGAGAGATTGTGGGAAGGCACTGAAGGACTAACAGCACTCAAATGTGTTAGTCTTCTTGCTCACTGCAAAATGGACAGGTTATCAGCCCAAGTGCAAGAACCATGCAGGCTTTGGTTTATACCCAGGATAGCTAGCCCCGTTTAGAAGAACCAAAATTGAGTCAAAGGTTTGTGTGCATGAACAGAATCTGAGTTAGGGACAACACCCTCAGTAAACTTTACTCCTATCATATAAATGCAGGTAAAAAATATCTCCTAACATACCATATGAAATGGAAGAAAAAAATGACTCATAAAAATGCTATATGTATCCATGAGGCTCAGAGTCTATATATGTGGGTGTGATAAGAAAATGTAACTGAATGGGTAGAATAAATAAAAACTGATTGAACAGTTTACCTTAACTACAGAACAACATGAGTTCATGATCTCACCATTTAAGAAATTAAAAGAGGAATAAAACTACAAAAGTTGAGTCGTAGAGGCTTCTAAAATTATTTCTTTGCCAATATTTGTTTTTGTACATTTAACAAAACCTGTCTCTATAGCCTAGCCACTTTTTTTTTTTTGAGCTACTCTATTTTCATCTTCAACACACTATCCCAACATCTATTACACTACAAGAATAACAGCTTGTCTACACTTAAAATGTGCAGGTGCACTGTTGTAGACAGATGCCCTGCTGTGAAGATACTACCTATGCTGACGGGAAGGCTTCTCCCATTGGTTTATTATTCCACCTCCCGGAGAGGCAGTAGCCAGGTCCACAAGAGAATTCTCCCATTGACCTACTGTTATCTATATCAGAGGTTAGGTTGATTTAACTGCAACAGTTAGGACTGTGGATTTTTCACACCCCCATGTAATTACATCAACCAGACTAACATCAAAAAAGTATTTAGAAATCTGGGATTCAAGTTATAGTAGTGCAAAACAGTATACGAACCAACTCTGCTTTATAATCTTATATCAAACATGAGAACCAGTTTTCCAAAAACAATGTGATCATCAAACCATGTCCCCAGAGCAAGACATCATACAACCTTTAAATAGAAATGCATTGTATGGATGAATTCTTGAACAGATAAACAGAAGTGCAGGCAAAAAAAAGTGTATCTGCTTCAATTTAAAAAAAAAAAAAAATCAATACACCGTCAAAAAAAGTACCTTTGACAGGATTCAGGGAAACCTATACAAATTGGAGCACTGAGCCAAAAGAAATCTCATGAGGTTCAATAAGGACAAGTGCAAAATCCTGCATTTAGGACAGAAAAATTCCATGTACTGCTCCAGGCTGAGGACTGATTGGCTAGGTAGCAGAACTGTGGAAAAGGACCTGGCGGTTTTGGTGGACAAGAAGCTGAATATGAGTCAACAGTGTGCTCTTGTTGCCAAAAAGGCCAATGGCATATTGGGCTGCATCAGTAGGAATGTTGCCAGCAGATCAAGGGACGTGATTATTCCCCTCTATTCGGCACCGGTGAGACCACATCTGGAATGATGTGTCCGGTTTTGGGCTCCCTGCTACAGAAAGGATGTTGAAAAATTAGAAAGAGTCCAGCAGAGGACAACAAAAAAGTTTAGTGGGCTGGGGCACATGACTTACGAGGAGAGACTGAAGGAACTAAGCTTATTTAGTCTGCAGAAGAGAAGACTAAGGGAGGATTTGATAGCCACCTTCAACTACTTGAAGAGCTGCTCCAAAGAGGAGAGAGCTAGGCTGTTCTCAGTAGTAACAGAGAAGAGAAGAGCTACGGTTTCAACTTGCAGCTGGGGAGGTTGAGGTTGGATATTAGGAAGAACTTTCTCACTAGGAGGGTGGTGAAGCACTAGAATGGGTTACCTAGGGAGGTGGTGGAATCCCCATCTTTGGAAATATTTAAGGCCTGGTTAGACAAAACCCTGGTTGGGATGATTTAGTGGGAGTAGTCCTGCTTTTAGCATGGCGGTTGGACTAGAGGACCTCATGAGGTCCCTTCCAGCTCTAAGGTTCTATGATTCTAAGAATCTGAAACAGAATTCTGCTATCTCAACCTCTAGTACAGGGGTCGGCAACCTCTGGCACGTGCCAAATGTGGCATGCGGGCCGAGCCTGAGTGGCACACGGCACCACTCAGAATCCAGCACTGGCCCCGCCCCCCAAGCACAGCCTGGGGCCATGAGAGCTGCGAGCCACGGTTTGCCCTGCTTCCCCCCTGCGGAGCATGGCTAGCAGGGAAAAAGCAGCTGCGGCGCAGGGCTTCTGGCCCCTGTTGGCCCCACCCCCTGCTGGGCAGGGCTGCTGGAGGAGATATCTTCCTGTACATGTCCAAAGAGTAATACGGTGCGGCTGGCTAGTCCAGAAAGTATCACTCTAAGTCCTTATTTCCTGGTTTTCTAATATTTGTTTTGGTGTTTCGTAGGATTCTCTAATGTGCTTGCAAGGAGGTCATGAGGGAACATAATTCTATACTACCTGGTTTTCCAACTGAATTTTGGAACAGCAGGAAGAGCACAGCAGAGCTATGAGCACCTGCAACCTTTACTCCATGGTAAAGTTTTCTTGAATGTGAATTAGCATCCAAAGACTCCTGCAGGGAAGCCAGTTTACTAATTAGGGAAGTTTAGGTTTTTACTCAACATTTGTACATGGTGTTGTAGAAAGAGGTTTTAAGATAAGTCAGCACTTTAAGATGACAAGTTAGGGCCCCAATAATGCAATATTTTTACACATTCTTAACTTTACTATCATTGTCATCAATGGGACTACTCTTGATAGTATCATTAAGCATGTGCCTATGTTCTTACAGGATGAAGGTTTTGAATGGTAATGTGCAATAACTCAAATTAAAATTTAAGTAGGACATTTAACACCTTTATTCCTAGAGAATGTGTCAGGAACACTAAGTACAAGTGGCCAAGACCTCAGCTTTGCAACTTATTAGAAATATGCCACCTCCCACAGCTAAGGGCATGACAAAGGTATTCTGCGTACTGGTTCAGTACTGATCC
Source organism: Pelusios castaneus (assembly GCA_007922175.1). Classification (NCBI taxonomy): domain Eukaryota; kingdom Metazoa; phylum Chordata; order Testudines; family Pelomedusidae; genus Pelusios; species Pelusios castaneus. The sequence continues at coordinate 10,576,247 of ML685840.1, read as the reverse complement.
AGTATCACCTTCAGAATCAATAACAGAAGCAAAACAGTTCTATTTTTCTTTGAAATTCTTACTCAATTTACCAACTCTGCGATCAGACAAGATCATAGCTTGAAGTGGTACAGCTACAGGCTTGTCAAGTTTTGTCCAACAGCAGACTGTCAAACAGTCTTAAAATGGAGAAATCAATCTGAAATTCACTGAAACGTTAGATCCCAACGAGGAATGTAATAAACAAACAATTCTTTGCAAATTAATTTGTTAGTGTCCAACAGTAAATAGTCAATAAAACCCTACATTTGGGCCTTATATAGTAACAGGATATTTTGAACTGAAAGGCATTGACAGTTATGAGGATAGTCTGTCTAAATCTAAATGCACATCGAGACACAAGAGGAATTTGAATCCATAACAAAAGTATAAAACTCTTCACTTTCATGCTAGTTTTAAAGTGCAATAAAACACAAATGGTGACAAAACCACCTAAGATGTTTAAAGCAAGTTAATGATTTAGAAAGAACCAAGTCAAATTCAAAACTATGATCAAATCATTTTCTCATTTCATGATTCTTAATTTGTAAGAAACCCCACGTAGGGAGACATCAACTAGCTGCATTTCAAGACTAGCCATTGGCTGTTGGTAGTAGTAACACTGGCATCACCTTGCAAGATTCCAGCCAAATACGACATTCTTCCTCAATTTTCGAGTACAACACGCTTGCAATTTACTGATCTAAGAATTAACTTGTGTATCTATAGGTTTGTATTCTTACAGTAGCTTTATAGTCTTATAAAGAAACATGCAAACTAAGGGGAGGGGAGTATTGATCACTAGAAGTTTCCAAGATCTGGAATACATGAAGTATACTAAATAGCACATTAAGAAATATTTTCCTTTTCTCCACATTAGACAGAGGTTTTGGAATTTTCCATATGAATAGCAGAAAATGCACTTCAAGAGAAAAATCTATCATCAAGAAACCTCATTTTGTCACCACTGAATAATAAATCGGTAATATAGGTATTGTGAAATGTTTCAATTCCAAAATGGCTGCTATGGGAGAATGTTCACTGGCCAATTTAAGTGTCAATAACTTTCTACACAGGTAGGGTAAATGGCCCTCTAATAACCACATAAAATAGCTGTTGATCATTAAACCAGATGTTAGTTGGTCATTTAAAAAGTTGATTTTGTTTGCATCATACTAATTCAAAAATCCTTGAAAAAAACATTTTTTTCGAATAAAGTCAAGCTGGAGAAGTTAAAAGGAGTGAAATGATTTAACATAAACACCGTATAAACCTTAGCTACATAATTGCTAATATAATGCTATGCCTAACTATGGCAACCTCATCCACATGACTAAACAGACTTGGAATAACATCCATGGGAATTCAAAGGTGATGTATGGCCTCTGCAGCAAATCATGATACATGAATATAAGAGGAATACAGTTACAAGGAATAAAAAAAATTAATAGGACAGGAAAACTATCAGAAAATTTAAACTTGAAATTAGACTCAGGTTTCTAACCATCAGAGCAGTAAAGTTCTGGAATAGCCTTCCAAGGGGAGCTGGAGGTGCGGATTGGGGGGAGCAAAAAACCTAGCTGCCTTCAAAACTGAGCTTGATAAATTTATAGAGGAGATGATATGATGAGACAGCCTAGTTTGGCAATTGAACCATCTCTGACTACAGGAGGTGGATATGTAAATGACCTGAGATGGGATGTCAGATAGGGTGGATTCTGAATTATTACAGAGAATTCTTTCTTGGGTGTCTGGATAGTGAGGTTTCCCCACATGTTCGAGGTTTAACCAATTGCCATATATGGGGTCGAGAAGGAATTTTCCACCAGGGCAGATTGGCAAGGGCTCTCGGAGTTTTTTGCCTTCCTCTGTAGCATGGGGCACAGCTAATTTGCTAGTGGATTCTCTGTACTTAGAGTCTTTAAACCTTGAGGTTTATTATAGAAGTGGGTGAATGAAGTTTTGGGCCTGCATTGTGCAGGAAGTCAGACTCAATAGGTGATCATATTGGTCCCTTCTGACCTTAGAGCGTATGAGACAGATTTCAAACAAAGTGAATTCCTAGCTTATATCAAAGTCTTCAAGCACACAAATGAAAATGTATTGCTTTACTTTAACAAAAACAAACAAACAAACAAAAAAGTCCTATATTTTGGTTATGTATTTCTTCAAAAGTGGGCTCTTACTCAAATGATTATGTTTGAGAGTGAGTAGGTTAGGTACAAAATGCAAGAGTGAATTTTTAATGCTTGCATCAGCAGGGCAGAATCCCAGTTTCCCTCATCAATTTTTCCTTTTATTTCTATGTTAGATCTGAATCACTGATACAATTAAATAACAGTGATGTCAGTGGCATAACTATCCTTCAATAATGAAAAGACCTGGATATATAAAAATGCTGATTCTTCAAAGACATGAAAGGGTATGGCATTAAGGAATGTAGGGTTACAAACCAATCTGAAGAGAAAGGATTCAGCTGTAACTACTACTCCTTAAAAGTTGTCTAGAAAACTAGTTAAATCCTTCTTTTCCTATCTATTTCATTGAAAGGCCAACATTTCCCCACCAAAAATAAATAGTTTGTATGGACCAGGAAGGAGCCTATTACAACAAATCACCAAAAGCATCAGTTTTGGCTAGTGACTGATCCAAAGAGGGGGTCTTTTGCTTTTTAAATGAAAAAACAAAAATCTCACGTTATAGAGCTCAAATGTTGAAGATTAACTTGCACTGAAACTACATTATGCTAGATTCAAATCAAAGGTTACAATAAACATCATTGTAGATACTCATTTTAACAAGATTTTCCATTATTTTTATGAAAAATAACTTCTATAGTAGTGCCCTGGAATGAGTAGCATCAAGTGTATTTTGACCAAAGCTGATAAAATGTGATTTTCTTCATGGAAGTAATTTCAAAAGTGTCATTTTAGTAGAACTTGAAGACTTTCTGATCAGTACTCATTCTGACAAGTAGGAAGAACTTCAGTTTAATTACAGTTACCAAAGTAAAGCCAACAGACTATAAATTCTAATTGAGTTAGATCTATCAATACCATAGACTCATGTTCATGCCTTCCTTTCTTCCTACCTTCTCTTTAGTATGCTACTTCTGAGATATGGACAGATGATATATCAGGATGATTTTGGTATTCAAGCACACTTCTATTCTTGAAGCAAAGTAGTTTTAAAAAGGCATAAAAAAGATCCAATACTATTGGGTCGGTAATTCCATAATTTGTTCCTTTTACAAGTAAAACATTAAAGTTCTGGCAGTTGGGGGGGGGAGAAAAGCACTCACCCAGAGATCTGACAATCACATTATTTTTTTTTCCATTTCATATTTTGCCTCTAAAACAATCCTGAAAGTATAAATGTACCTTGAATTACTTCTGTGGGAGGGAGGGAAGTCTAGTTGTTAAGTCACCGGACTGTGAAACTCTGGAGATTTAGAATCCATTCTGCCACATGTTGCCATATACTGCTATGGACTTCTTATGTGACCCTGTGGGTAAGTCATTTATCTATCGTGTGTCTCGGTTCCTTATTTCTAAAACGGGATGGAAGGTATTGTTCCAACTTCACAGGGTGCTGTCCATCAAAGTCCATTAATGATTGTAAAGTGCTCACATATTACAGAGATGAGGGCCATACAAGTGCTTGGAAAGACTTGTCTGTATAAGTCTACTAATCTCCAACAGAAATGCACAGGTGTCACCGGCAGCAGAATTCTACCTGTACAGTGGGCAAATCTGACAGTCAGATAGAGGGGAGCACCTGATCACATTTCTACAAGATCCCTTTTCAAAACAGAATCGCACTCTAAATATGTATCTTCAGCATCTGAAACAAATGACATCCTAAGAAGGATTTTACAGTAGTAAGGAAAATAAACTGATTTTAAGTAACAATCTGAGTTTCTCAATCCTCGACCCTACCACTGTGTGTCATAAAATTGTGGATCATTGGGAGATGAGCTGATCCAATACAAATTGTAATTAATCTCTTTCTACATACAACATCTTCGTCTTGAATCACTATCAATTCAGAGACTCCAAAGTCAGAAAGGACTATTGAGTTCATCTAGTCTGACCTCCTGTACAATCCAGTCCACAGAACTTACCCAAAATAACTCCTAGAGCATATCTTTTAGAAAAAAACCAACCGATCTTGATTTAAAATCATCAGTGATGGCAAATCCACAAGTAAGTTGTTCCAATGGTTAAGTACTCTCACAACTAAAAACATATGCCTTGTTTAAAGTCTCAATTCATCTAGCTTCAACTTCCAGCCATTGGATCTTTTAATATTTCTCTCTGCTAGGCTAAAGAGCCCATTATTAAATATTTGTTCCCACTTGACACTTACAGACTGTAATCAAACCATCTTTTAACCTTCTCTTTATAAGCTAAACAGACTGAGCTCCTGCCTCTATAACTATAAGGCAGATTTTCCAATCCTTTAATCATTCTCATGGCTGTTCTCTAAACCCTCTCCAATTTATCAACATACATCTTGAATGTGGGCCCCAGAAATAGACAGTATTCCGGCAGCAGTTTCACCAATGTCATATATAGAGAAAAAATAACAGCTCTACTCTTACTCAAGATTTCCCGTTTATGCATCCATTCTATCCAATGTTTTCCACTGATACAGGTAAAAGTGTGTGGAAAAGTATAAAAGAATTTCAAGAGCTGTTTCCCTTTAAGGACTCCTCTAATGCCTTGTCTAAACGCAGCAATTGCATCAAGTTAATTTTAATTAGTTTTTAAACAGATTTATAGTTAAACTAGTGTAAAAGGCTGTAAGGACATTTCCGTTTCAACCAGTATTTACATTAATATTAGATTAAACTGACTCGAGCAATATCTTAAACTAAACAAAAAATATGGTTAAAAGTAAAACCTGATTTAAAAAATTAGTGCTACCTGCCCAGTATAAGAAAATTAATTTCAAAATCATACCTATTGTAAACCAGTGCAGCTTTCTCACACAGAAAAGCCCAAAGAACACCTACAATAAGATCCCAAGAATGTCTGCAGAAAACATCTTGCTCCTCATGTCACTCACAGGGACCCCACTTTTCCAAGAAGAATCTGGGGTCAGGGACTGGGGTGGGTGCTATCTGTTTTTCACAGATGCTGCTGAAACTTAGATCAGGGACCAGAAAGGAGTGCGCCTTTAGGATTTTGCTTGGAGATGGAAAGATGATGGCAGCTAACATCAAGAACCCTAAGCGGATAGTCCAGCAGACCCCAAGTGGGAACAAGAAGAGAGCCAGACAATGGTTTTACCAAAAAGAGTGATGGGAAACTCATGATTAGTAATCAGTTTATACATTTTGAAGACCATGTGGGGGAACAAAAAGTTAAACTCTTAAATGAAAGCTTCACTTCGGAACAGCAGAATTTGCAATCTCCAACAGATCACACCTCTAAAATACGTTACCAACTATACAAAAATTATCTCAATTTAAAGCCCTGCGCATATACAAAAATGTGGATCTGGATCCGATCTGCATCCGCTTAGTGTCAGTATCTACTGGTCTCCAATCTGCATACCAGGTTTTATGTGTATCCGTAACCGCATCTGAGCTTGGGCTCACATTCGGCATTCTAGCCTTTGACTGGCTCATTTCCCCACATGAGTCCTGCCCACTTTTTCCTTTTCTTGTTTGCAGTTTGTCTCTGTGCTGTCAATCAGATTTCCTTGGCCACCAATGAAATTTCTGATTGATAGTGTGGCTTGCAAACAAGAAAAGGAAGAAGTGGGCAGGGAAGGCATGGAGAATGAGCCAATCAAAGGCCAGCATGCTGACTGACTGTGAGCAGTGGCTCCCTAAGCCCCAGCCTGCGGTGACTGAGATTCTGATTGGCCGGCAGACCACAATCAGAGCTGAGCTGGGATTGGCTGGAGCACTTCCTCGTTCCCCTGTGTGCTGCTGACGCAATTCATAGCAGCAGCTGCAGCAATTGATTACACCCTGGGAAGATAAAAATAGAATCCGCATCCAAGGGCCAATCCACAACAATAGAGCTGCGGATATCTGCACCCACATCCGCAGATACCTGCGGATCTGAAGCGGATACCTGTGGATCTGCAGGGCTCTATCTCAATTGACAAAAGTTTGGTACTCCAACTCAAGTGAAAATAATTTAGGGCAATAGCTCTTGAGAATTAGCAGACACAAGCTTAGCATGTTTTTATACCATCAAGCTAGTTTGAAGTTATTAATGAACCAGAAAGCAGAACAAATTTGGAACTGGAAAAAAAAGGTAAGAGTCTAATAAACTAAAAACTGTTAGTTCAACTAACTTCACTTTCCAAAGAAGTTTATGCTCTGATCATGCAATTAATGCATGTCAGACAAGCCTGAAACTACACAGAACCTACCACAGAACAGGAGCCTGCTCATGTGAGCATTTTTTTGTATTAAAAAAAAAAAAAATCTTTCTGGGCAAGGAAGTTTGTGCTCTGGAAACACATCTTTCACATAAGCCTCAGTTTTACAATGAAAACTGTATCAAAACCACAACTCTGAACTCAATAACTCCAATAGTTTGGAGAAAAAACACCAGAAGAATTGGATTACACAAGCTTTTCACCTAAAGTGTTTTGAAGATGACCCATTAAAAAAACTGGGGATGTAGGAAGCGCTTTGGCAAAGGCAAAATACCTTGAAAGACAGAAGTGGTAGTGGATATTTTTAAATTACTTATTCCCTACAGGTGAGGCGACAAACCAAAAGCCATGCAACCACTTTCTTAAACTGACAAGAATGTGTCACCCAATGACTGGGCGACAGATCAGCACAATAATGCTCAACAGGAGGGAAAAAAAAAAAAAGAGAAAAAAAATATGCCTAGTGACACCACCTTTCACTGAAGCCAATTTATTCCAAAATATACAACTTTCTTTGAAAAGAAGTTTGAATTATGCCTGTAAGATATATTAGACTTATAAAGGTATCAATCTGTGCTTTAATTAAGAATGACTTCTCAGATAAGAAGCAACAAATCCCAATTGTCTAGATTTCCAACTACACCAAAGGGAATGGCTTTCAGGATGGTTACCCTAAAAGATGGAGCATAAATCACAAAAACATTTCAGGGCAATACTTACTAACATGGGACAACACAGCTAGCATTATCATCATTAGTTACAGATACTAATTCTACTGTTGATAAATCTGCAACAGCGATGTCAGGAACACTTTTGGCCATTTTTCCCACTGACAGAGCTAAAGCAAGGAACTGATTACTCCAAAGAAACCTAGATTTCACATATAATGCTATTAGTTTAGGTCCAAATTACAGTTTCTATACACAATCAAAGAAAAATGCCTGAAAAGTTTATCAAACACCTACCAGACTGAGAAAGACTAAGACAAGGCTGGAAGAGAAGTCTACTGTCAATGCGCTAATGAGACGCCGGGACCTCACTACCATAACTGGTAAGATTGCAAGAGTTTCTACCTGAGTATCATCCCCGGACTCTGCTTTGGGGCTCTATTTTATGTATCAGCCTCTCATTAACAAGTATCTGATTATTTCTGAAGTTTTAACTTATTCAAGCTGCTAGAAAGGAAAAAGATTTCTGTCACCTCCTTAGTCCAGATGTTTCCAACTATCAACTAGAGGTAGAGGCCTGTGTGAATAGGGCTAAACAGGATCCCCTCTGTCTGTCCTCTTCCAGAGCTGCTAGGTTACACTAAAGATCAGAGTTTTTGCATTTTTCCCTTAGTCAGCCTATTTTAGATGGACTTTCCTCATTAATAACACTAATATGAACCACTGTTGTTGCCCCTTCACTGTTATGTAGAGTTTTCTGAACAGCAAAACTGAAAATGACCAGTCTTACAAGTTTCACTGTACAGATGCTTTAAGAAAAGCTATGAGAAACAAAAAAACTGGAACCAACTTTAGATTCAGGAAGACTATGTCGAATGATTCCACATTTGGGAGGTTCTTTGCAATCGTAATGTTTTGGTTTGCAAGGAAATCTTAAGTTCTGCGAATACTGATGGAATACCACCTCCTAACACACTCAAAAGGAAATGTCTTTCACTTGCCTTGGGTGAGTGTATTTCAAGCTAGGTCATTCTGTGAACCAACATTTCAACCTTGGTGCAAATTAAAATATTTCTTGTCAGATAAACAGAAGGTAAGTATAGTTCTATTTCTACCAGTACAAACAATCATGGGAAAAAGACACAAAAGAGCATTAATGCATCATTAAAACAAATGTGTTTTTTTTTTAAATGGTAGTATGGTAATGGAAGTTTTCATAACATCAAATGAAGTTTGTAAAGTGATCTAAGCACTAGGCCAATGCACTAGACATTTTAGATTGGTACTATAAATATGTAGGCTACTACACTGTGCTTGTAGTAGTTAGATACAGTAAAATTTCACAATCTTTCAGTTTATTTAGCCTATAGTTCCCATTACAAGCAAGATACAAACATGCAAAGAAAGTTCTGTTTCAGAAGCATTTTGTTACCCGTGGAAGAAAGCAAAATCAATACAACTTACTGGGTTTTGCCAACTCAATGAGATGCTGCGAATTTTCTAAAACTTTATTTTTGCGAAAAAACAATATTGTTCAAAGCTTCACCACTAAATGCCTGCAAACTGTATTGCAACCAAGGGATTTAATCAATATTTTAATGACTCTTAGCATGAAGATATCAGGTTCGGGTACCAGGTTCAAGGTCAAACATATCAGATTTTTTTAAAAAAATATTTTTAAGTTGAGATTTTTTTGACAAATCTGCATTTTCAAACATCAGAACTATTCCAATACCATTAACACGAAGGAACTGAAAATATGCTTACTGAAGTTCTTCTAACATATCCGGCCATTAATTAGGTGAGGAATACAGACGTTCGGCAGAGTGAAAAGCCAGAGAACAACAGGCGATGCTGGTCCTCTTAAAAACCCTGGAAACAGTTAAATTCCAAAGGGGTAGCCGTGTTAGTCTATTGTAGAAAGACAACAGAGTCTTGTGGCACTTTTAAAGACTAACAGATTTATTAATCGCATGAGCTTTCGTGGGAGAAAATCCCACTTCGTCAGACGCTTTGAAGATAGGAAAGTTACAGAGTGGGAGGAAATTAAATGCAGGGGAGTGTATGACATAGCATCAGGTCAGGCTGTAACAGCAAATCAAAGTAGGTGTTAGGATTCAAAACCCTGCTCACTCCCTTAACGACTTGTTAATAGCTGTGTTGACACAGATGAACAACAAATCACAGCTTCAAAGAGAGTCTGCAGAACTCGAACTTATATGCAAATTTGACTCAGTTGCCTTGGGGTTGAACAGGGACTATGGATTTTTCTCCCATTACATCAAGTGAATTGACCTCCCCCCTCCTCTATGTGCTGTTCCCCGGTGTTTTGAATCCTAACACCTACTTTGATTTGCTGTTACAGCCTGACCTGATGCTATGTCATACACTCCCCTGCATTTAATTTCCTCCCACTCTGTAACTTTCCTATCTTCAAAGCGTCTGACGAAGTGGGATTTTCTCCCACGAAAGCTCATGCGATTAATAAATCTGTTAGTCTTTAAAAGTGCCACAAGACTCTGTTGTCCTGGAAACAGTTGTCTCCTCAGTCAGAAATAGCCATATTCAACTGAGGACCAGCCATAACAGGCTTTGGTAGCAAGCATGAACAAATATTTTAGAGCAAAAACTGCCATGTTTTCTTTGATGTTTTGATCATTCTGGGATCTCTTCCCACAGACAAGTGGATTTATTTTTCGAGATTTCAGAAATTTAACTCCTGTTTTTAAATTACAAAAACTTTGCAAAATGAGCAAATAATTATACAACAGGTCAACTAGCTGCATAATGAAAACTACAACCTCCTAAGTAAATAACCAAAACACGTTTTTTTCCCCAAACAAGAAAAAAAAGTGAAGTTCACCTTTCAAATCAAAGTTATGAGACTTGGAAGCTGAAGCTCTAAGAGCTGAATCTTTCCTATTTCATAAAAATAATACTAATTTATTAAAATATACTCAGCTTTTAAAACAGACTGATAACATTTCACCAGAATAAGAACATACTTTATGATATTCTCCAAGTAGAAAACCCACTTTAGAGAGTGGCAAAACTTCATCTGCAATGTTAGCAAAAATGCTGGAATTGTACTGTATCATCTCTCTCAATGACACCATAAAAAGACAATCAGAAGATACTCAATCCAGCTCAATGTGAAAATAAAATATAGCTGTCCCTTGAGCACACCCTCTTTTAAAAAGAGCTGTATTTGAGTACATCACCGTTTTTAATAAATTTTCTACTACTACTGTTATACTGCCAAAACATAAGTTTTCTCTCTATCTCACACTCACACAGGAGAGAGAGAGTGCGCGCAATCCTCCACACTTGAACTTCCCCCAACAGAGCTTATGAAAATTATATAAAAGTCTGACTCTACAAAAAAGACGCTAAAGGACACTGTTTTGTTGCATTACTACTTCCATGAAGTAAACCTACAACACATGGAGCAACTGGATGCCTGAGGGGTTAACATCACACCTCAACAAAATCAGCAATTTAAAGTTAAGACAGTTAAATGATAGGGGGAGACGGACAGGGTATACGAAGAACAGAACAATGATAGTGGCGAACAATGCATATTTTATCCTACAGCTGTTGTTGCCAAAAAGGCCAATGGCATATTGGGCTGCATCAGTAGGAGTATTGCCAGGAGATCGAGGGATGTGATTATTCCCCTCTATTCGGCACCGGTGAGGCCGCATCTGGAACACTGTGTCCAGTTTTGTGCTCCCCACTACAGAAAGGATGTGGACAAATTAGAAAGAGTCCAGCGGAGGGCAACAAAAATGATTAGGGGGCTGGGGCACATGACTTACGAGGAGAGACTGAAGGGACTAGGCTTTTTAGTCTGCAGAAGAGAAGACTAAGGGAGGATTTGATAGCAGCCTTCAACTACTTGAAGGGCTGCTCCGAAGAGGAGGGAGCTAGGCTGTTCTCAGTAGTAACAGAGAACAGAACAAGGAGCAATGGTTTTAAGTTGCAGCTGGGGAGGTCGAGGTTGGATATTAGAAAAAGACTTTCACATTAGGAGAGTGGTGAAGCATTGGAATGGGTTACCTAGTAAAGTGGTGGAATCTCCATCTTTGGGAACATTTAAGGCCCGGTTAGACAAAACCCTGTTTGGGATGATTTAGTGTGAGTGGTCCTGCTTTTAGGGACCTCATGAGGTCCCTTCCAACCCTACGATTCTATGCTAGATTAACTTCAAAAGTGAACCTGAGAAAATACAGCTTTGGAGACATTTTCACCTTCATCTAACCACTCATTTAATATCATAGATTTACAATTGCTTTTCAAATCAACTTCAAATGAACTATAATTTTTTTTTTTTTTAAAGAAGCAGTGTAGTGTCAGGATTGTGTCACCTGACTATGATTTTGCAATCACATTTTTCTGGTCTTAAAAAATCTATCTCCTCTGTTATGTGAAAGACCCACACAGAAGGGAGAAGTAACCGATGATATAAGACATTCAGTAAAACTTACCAGGGAGGCAAGGAGAGGAGAGGACACAAGCCAAAACAGAGAAAGAACAGGGTAAAAACATATTTAGAGAAGTTAGGTTTAGTCAAGTCAGCAGGCTCTGATGAAATTTACCCTAGGGTACTTAAGGAACTAGCTGAAGCAATCTCAGAAACAATGATTACTTTTGAGAACTTATGGCATAATAGGAGAGGTCTCAAAAAGACTGGAGAAGGGCGCAAACAATACTTATCTTTAAAAAGGGGAACATGGAGGACCCAGGAAACTATAGACCAGTCAGCTTAACTGCTATACCTGGAAAGATTCTGGTACAAAATATCAAACAATTTGTAAGCACTGAGAGGATAAAAGAGTAGTGAGTGACATCCAACAATGCATTTGTCAAGAACAAATCATGCCAAACAAACCAATTTCCTTCTTTACAGGGTTATTGGTGAAGTGGAGGGGGAGGGAATACGCAGGTGCAAGACTTTGATTTTAGTAAAGCTTTTAATATAGTCCCACACGACTTCTAATAAGCAAACTAAGGAAATGAAGTACTAGCAGGGGTTGAAAACTTGTTGAAAGGCCATATTCAGAGTAGTTATCAATGGTTCACTGTCAATTTGGGTGGTCATATCTAGTGACATCCTGAAAGGGTCAGTCCTGGACCTGGTACTATTCATTAATTACTTGGAAAGTGGAAGGAAGAGTTTATACAATTTGCATGAGATACCAAGCTGATAAGGACTGCAAGTACTTTGGATGACAGGATTAGAATTCAGAATACCTTGACTAATCAGCAAACTGATCTGAAAACAGCAAGATAAAATTCAGTAACGATAATTACAAAGTGCTACACCCCGGAAGGAAAAAAATCAAATACTTAAATACAAAAAAACACTATCTAGGCAGTAGCACTGCAGAAAAGGATATAGGATTTATAGTGGATCACTAACAGTGAAATAAAAATGTGATGCAGCTGCAACAAAAGGCTAATATTGTGGGGTTTATTAACAATTATATGGTACATAACACACCACTAACTATTACACCACTCTACTCACTATTGATGAGCCCTCAGCTGGAGAATAGTGCCAGTTTTAGGCTCCACAGTGTCAGAAATATATGGACAAATTGGACATGGTCCAGAGAAGAGCAAAAAAAGTGATAGAAGGCTTAGAATACCTATTCTATGAGGAAAGGTTAAAGAATTGGGTATGTTCAGTCTTGAGAAAAGATGACTCAGGAGAGAGCCTGATAATAGTCTTTAAATATGTTAAGAGCAATTATAAAGAGGACCGTGACCAACTGTTTTCCATGTCTATTGAAGAAAGCACAAGAAGCAATCAGTTTAGCTACAAAAAAGGAGATTTAGGTTACAAAAGAAAAACTTTCCAATTATAAAGAGAGTGAAGTACTAGAACAGGCTTCCAAGAGAGACTGTGGAATCCCCATCACTGGAAGTTTCCAAGTGAAGTTAGACAAACTACTGTGTAAGTATTCTTGATCCTGTCTCTGCATGGTACCTTCCAGCCCCATATTTCTATGAAGTGCTATCAAATACAGAGTAAAAGTGGAGGGAAGGGGGGGGGAGGCAGAGGGGAAGGAGAGTTTTTTTTCTATACTGTATCTTCGGTGTTAATTAAAACACGACTAGGTGAAAAAAATTCATTTTTTTTTAAGCTGAAGATATCCATTGGCAGTCTCAGAAAATAAATATGATACATAATAGAAAGCTTTCCCTCGCTATTAGAAATCCAGGGAACTGAATTTCTGACTGATAGTATAAATGCTTGCAAAAGCTTATTGAACCTGGAAATCTTCAGTATTCAATCTGCCAAATAATCATTTTTGCAACCATCTTCCACATACTCTTCGCAACAGGTATGTCAAGAATTGCTGGAGTCAGAATTTAAATCTTTATGCCATTCACGGGCTGAGTTTATAGCCTTCAAAGTATTTCCTTGACTACTCACCATCTCATTCATAATCACAAACTTCTCCTCCCTTTCCATCTGTGACAGAGCAGCATCCTGAAGATGTTACCTTCCGTTATACATGAAAACATACTTCTCTAAAATTAACTGCTTTGAATGTATTAAGCATACTGAATGCTATCTACTTTTTCATGCTTCCTTACACCTTCCACACACTTACTTTGGTGTCATCAGGTTTCCATCTGTCTGCCTACACCTTGGTTTTCCTCACCTCTGCATTTATGGCCTAGACATATACTTCCCTCTCCAAATTTCTCTTTTCATTTTCCCTGCTGGAGGATATCCACTCTACCAGCTGTTCACTTGCATTCTTCCATAGCAATGGCTCCGAAGGAGGCAAGGCAGGTCCTTGTATCCAGCTGTTTCAACAGATATTCAGAGTCTTTTTTGCTATGAATATCCTAGACTTTTGGTAAGAAAGGAAAGCCAGCAACCTGTGACAGACAAGCTTTTTGAAAAAGCTCCACAAATCCCTGGTGTAAAATATTCCATTTTAGCTTTGATAGGTATTGTCAGACCCCTCTGTTCAGTAGTCATTGTTTGTTTGGCATTTTATATTACGGAACATGTCACATTCTAAAGTTTAGATCAGTAATTTCTTATATCTGAAATTCTTTTAGTCCATTTAAGTCCACAAGTCACTAAAGATAACCAACATTAACTATTCCCATCTACCTTCCATGAAGTTTTAATATCTAGATAATATCAATTGAATCAGTCAGTAAAGAGAAAAAAGTAGTATGTGATCTACAAGGTTTCATGTTATGTATACTAATATTATTGTGAAAATTTTATTATTTTAACAGTAATCTATTCAACTATACATTAGGAACATGACCCTAGCAGGGAGGGAGAGAGATTTTCACAAATGCTCTTAAACCTAGATATTGCAAGATGGCTAACATCATTTCACATCAACTAATAGTTGCTTTTAGACAGATCTGGAGCACACATAGCCAAAACTGAACTCTCTATCTAACCTCAAATTCTGCTTTTTAACATTTTTCATCACTTATGACAATAGCATCATGCTCCCTCATTCAGGCATGACCGGAAAGAGATTTTTTCCACAATTCCTTCCCTGACCTACAGGATGTATTCTAATCTTGCAACTTCTTTTCCTGTTTTAAGTTCAGTTCTTTTCTTCCCATTCCCACATCTAAAGTACTCATCAGGCTCTATTACTTCCTCTCAGACTCACACTCCTTTCCCCACCTCCAGTGCTCTGAAAACACAATTGCTAGGATCATTTTCCTTGCCTGTTAGTCTTCCCCACCCTTAGACACACACATTTTGAATCCCTCTATTGATTTTCCCTTTTCCACTAACTCAAATTCAAGTGTTTTCTCCTCACCTTCATGACTTTTCATGGCTATGTCCTCCTTGCCAGCAACTGCCACCTTTAACTGCCCACTTCTCTCAATCGGGCTGCTCCTAGGCATGGAATGTACTCCTGGAATTGATGTATAATCCCATAAGACCCATATCTTTACTCCTACAATAATCTGGTCAACAAATAATAGAATAGGGAGCTATATGGTACAGTTAGTTTGTGCGTTGCTTATCACCTTAGACTTTAAGACAGGGACTATGTCTCCATGTGTGGAAACATGTATACAAACACGAGATAATTTTGCTGCTCACAGCTAGGAATATTTGCTTCATTTTGCCACACAATAACGGGTTTTTGTTTGTTTTTAAACTACTGGATGCACATTCAATCATATCACTTCCACTTCCTATGGTGGTACAGTTAAATCTTTATGCCATGTGTTTAAAGGTTGATATATAGTAGTGCAGTCTATATGTGACTTTCCTTGAGTCAGAGGACAAAAAAGCCTGCACTAACCCTGGTAAAGTTTATTCCATGGGCAGAGAGAGACCCCCAATAGTGAACCTAATATAAAACAAGCTTTACTTATATAATATCAACACATTAAGGCTTGTCCACCCAGTTTCTTTCTTTTTTTTAAAAATCACTGTAATTATATTGATGTAGAAACCAATATAGTAACAGTGGTACAACCTGCTATTGTGGATGCAGTTATATATCAGTACAAAGACACATATATATACACTGCTTATTTCATGAATAAGCTATATTGCTATAAGCACTTTTATACCTGTATACTACAGACGTACTAAATAACTGTGCCACTTTAGCTATATTGGTCTCTAAACCAATACAATTATAGTGGAACAAAACAAAACAAAAAAACCCTTGTGTATACACAAGCCCTTAATAAAATTAAGTCAATTTTTGCTTTACCACAAAATACTGGACTTGATTCAGGACTGAATAAATTCGAAACATCAGCACGCTACACCACTTGGTCATCTTGTTTTGCTCAAAAAACAATCAGAAACCAAAAGAGCAAAAAATTTAAGTGATTTTTAACAGTAACTTTAAAGGGAGAGGAATGATTGAGTTTAACCTTTTAGATTAGAATTTAAGACACCAGGGTTGTGGTGGATGTTGGGTTTTTTTCCAACAAAACTTAATGTCAGTGAAGATACTCCCATGATTTTTTTCATTCAGCTAATTTACTTAGATGGAATCATCCTCTTCCAGTAATTCCAAACCAAACACTCCAACCTCATGATAATGAAATTGACTAGAAACTGAATAAATACAAAAGTGAAACAAGTCTATATTCACTGTCCAAACTAAGAGGAAAAAAGAACACACACACACACACACACAAATAGCAAAAAGAAAAATTACATTACTAATTTTACTTCATTTAACAATCTTAGGTCACATTGGCACTTAGTAAAAATTTTGTTTTAAAACATGCTGTCTAACTTGACAATATCTACCCATTTAAAAAAAGTATGTTCTGGGTAAGTTTAGGTATATGGAAAGCACTGAGGTAACTTTACTTCTGTACTGGTATAATTAGGGACATATTGGAACAATCACCAGTATATTTCAATGCAATTATAGTACACACTACCCTTTGTTTAAAAATCAATTAGCCGACTACATTTATTGGGCATTATGGACATGGGTATATCAACAACACCCAGTCAAGAAATTTTACCTGTGTTCAAACACCTAATTCCAATTCATAGAAGTGGTATGAGTACGCAATACATCTTAATACTGTCAAAGTAAAATACATACAATTTAAACTTTTGTACAGCTATTTCAGAGCACAAGTTTAATCTGCATAAGACAGCTCTGCCAGTTTGTTCTATGCACTTTACTGGACACAATTTAACACTGTGTCACTCAATTATACTATGTTTATGGAATATAAGCAAAATATGATTTCTGAATAGATAAAAAAGAATTATTCACAACACAAAATTACTTCAGTCTATTTAATTTTGTGTCATTTAACGAACACTTCATTCTGAAGGGCTCATATTCACTTATGCAAACATTTAGAACTAGTTGTTACACATACTAAAAAACACTGTATATATGACCTTTATTAATCATATTCATAACACACTGAATTTTTCAGTCCATGAAGGATGGGGGAAGAAAGAGGGTGGGGGGGGGGGCAGATGGAGTAGGGCGGGGAAGCATCCTTCTATTCCCTTTAGATATTCCAACACTGACACTATATTACCCTCCAACACTATTGTATACATCTTACGGCCCTACACCAAACCATTCAGTGCAGATGGACTCCAAAACTCTGGAACTTATATCTCCTGTGTTTACATAGAGAGAGTATCCTCAATACCCAGCTGCTTCCTCTCCCTCTGCACTGCTCCTATCTAGGGCATTGATCCTCAAAACATTTACACATATGTTAAGTTTACATTTACACTTCACTACGGTAAGTTCAATGGAACTACTTACTGTAGTAATAAATTAAGATATAAGCTCAAGTGATTGAAGGATCAGGGCCTTGAAGATCAAGTAAACAGAACCCGGAACTAAAATCAGTCTCTTCAATGGCAGTGTAGAACATAAGCTTATCAGACTGGCAAAGAACTTCATGTATCATATTTGGAAGTGAAATATTTAGAATAATAGCACATTTACAAAGAAAAATATTAATCCAAGTTAACCTGTGAACCTTTTCTTATTCACCAACAAATTAGTGATTTAAACACATGAATAACAAAAGATATGGATTAATAGTAGCCAGAACTCTGATGCTTTAAAGACTTTGGAAGAATATATATGGTAACATCTTCAAATATATTTTTATACTGCTCTTGCCAGGGCCTTTAGAAGTCAACTTGAAAATGCACCAATACAAAAAAAAAAAAACCAAATGTGTTGGTCTCAGTGCACAGTCTTCTCATCATGGTATCAAGGATGTCATTTAAAGTGAAGTTGCACTCATTTCAGTGGTAACTATTTTACCTGTTACTTAAATACAATTTAATTCAGATTACTACTGCTTAAATAAAGGACATTTAAAAACTCACCTCCATCCCTCTCTCTAACTCTGTGAGCATGCACACTTTTTGCTTTACTGTGCCCTGTGTTGTCACCATACTTGTTTTCAGGACTATCAGATCGCCGCAACATTTTATTTGGTGGTGAAGGATCTGTGGTGTCTCGCATCTTGTCATGACGGTGATCACCACCACTGGGGTGACTCTTTGATGAGTATTTAAGAGTCTGTAAGAGATAAAAATATGCTTTTAGGCTGGATTTCATTTTTGTAGCACTTAATATCACTTTGAACTAATACAAATTCTAAATTTACAATATAGTTAAGATTTTTCACTTTCTAGTGTAAATTTTGGTGATAAAATTATTACTAGGGTATATTTAAGCAAAATATAAGCATTTTAGCAACACAAGTAGCATAAGGCTTCCCAATTTTAATTATTTACATTAATAATAAGAAATGTTATTCTTATTTAGCTCTAATACTACCTCCCTCCCACCATGGTCTCAGAGGTGAATATCTGCCATTATAGGGTATTAAAATTAAACTGTAATTCCTTAATTATTATTCATCTTATGCTTAATGCACATTTAACATACTGTAGACTGCTGACCTTTTTTTGGGAGGAGAAGGTGTTGTTATTTAATAAGTAATGGAACTGAAGTTATCATGCATGAACCATAGTGTATGCATTGCAAGTTTCATTGAAAGATACAACCTCATCCACCACCCTTGAATTTCCATAACAAACTTTATTTGTGTGCAAGAACATCTAAGATAGTATTTTAAAAAGGACGATGAAGTTGGGGTGGGTGGAATACAGCTTAAATTAAGTATGTTCATTCTTAAATATTTACACATTGGAAGCAGCATTGATCATCTTTCACCTGCTTGCTTTCACAGTGTGAACCCCTGGATGGTAATGTTTATATTTAGATGAGCTATTTAACAGATGCCTTCAACTGTGAACATTTTGTTTCACAACTTATAAGCCAAATGCCCAGAAATTTCATAAAATAGCCCACAAATGTGTACCCTCAGGAGAGCACAATATATCACTCTGCTACCCACAGGAATAGGGGGTTCTCAGGAAAAGACAGTGCACTACCTGGTGTCCCCAAAAACTGGTTTCCCAGGTGCACAAGGCTAGGGAGTTTGTTATGCCTCTCAGAAATACTCGTCGTTTCTCAGTGGCACAAGCTTTTGATCCCTTCCCCAGCACAGCAGCTGGCAGCTGCAGCCCCAATGATCCTGGGTATATAGCTGCCCTGCTCGAGTCATGTTCACCGCAAGGATTTGGGGAGCAGGAGAGGGGCTTTCTCTGGGCATTGAAGAACACGTTTTACTCTGTTTTTCACTAAACGCGATCCTGACTCACTCTCCCGCCGCTCCCCCTCCCCCCGCCTCCCCGCACTGAGGGCCGAACTCTACACGGGACCGCACTAGGCCTCGCCTGCCTTTTTGCCCCGCCGGGCCCCAGCGGGAACCGGGGCCCCGCTCCCTTAACACGCAGCCGCCCTCCCTCCCCAAGGCTGAGAGGCTTGTGAGGGGAAAGAGCGGGGAGGTGGCTGCACCGCGGCCTGTGGCGGCGGCCGAAGCCTGCGCTGGAGTAGCTGTCCCCCTCCGCTCTCTTCCCCGTTCCTCCTTCTGGGCCTAGCGGCCGGCGCTGCAGGTACCTGGTAGGGCTGCGAGTCCCCCCTGCGGTCGTGACAGCTGGAAGAGAGAGAGAGAGAGGCGTTAACGAACAACCGTTACCGGCCGCCGTGGGGGGGGAGGGGTACCACCAACATGGCGGAGGGGCTGGGGAAGCCCCCCGCGGGAAGCGGGGATTTACCCATCACTGAGTCTCTGCTGTTTCCTCGCATACATTACCATCAATGCCCGGCCTGTGTGTGTGAGTGTGAGGGGACCAGGAGGGGACGGCCGCGGCCGGGCCACAGGCGCCGAGGGGGGAGGAGGGGGAGGCAGCGCTCCGCCTCGCCACCGACCGGGACAGGGAAGGGGAGGGAGGGAGGGGGCGGCTCAGGCAGCTCGGCTGGGAGCAGCGCTCACGGGCCCATCTCCTCTCCGCACAGCGAAAGGGGAGACGCCACAGCTCGGCCCCGCACACTCAGACACTGAGGAGCACAGACTCCTCCGCCGCTACTGCTGCCTCCTCCCCCCGCTGCGCCCGCCGCGGCCGCCGCTCCTCCAACTACATCCGGGAAACTGGGGCGACGCCGCGTTCGGTGAACATCGGCTGTTTTCGGCACGTTCCACCTTTCGGCCCCCTCCGCTCTCGAGCGACTCTTGTCTTCGGGAAACATCGGCTATTTCCGCCCAGTCCAGCGCCCTCCACACTCCCCTTCGGACAACATCGGCTATTTCCGCTGCCTGCAATCCACCCAGCCGTAACGAGCACCAGCAGCCTTCGGAACACATCGGCTAGCGCCGTAGAACGCTTCTCCGCATTCGGAAGTTCTCGGCTATTTCCGTGACCCTTCACCCCTCGCCCTGTGAGTGCCATGCCAGTGCCACCAGTGTGGGGTGGAGGAGACGCGCTCGGAGAAAGCAGTTGCTCGCACAGCCCGTTTGGCTGATTGGCCAAGAAAGAAAGAGCTCCTCTCTTCGGGTGGCATGGCGTCCTCCGGAGACAGAGGCGTGCTCCGCTCTGCTACAGACAGCCTAGGGTGAGAGCGCTGGTTACCTGTTAGCGTAGCCTGCTTTCCCGGCTGGTGGGAGGGGCTCGTCGGCCAGGATGGGTACAGCAGGGGCACTTGTAAGCGAGAGTCTTCTCCAAGCCCGACTGAAAAATGGGAGCGTGGGAAAGGGTCTGTCTCAAGCCCAAATATACAGATGGGAAACATCTTTGTGAATGGCCTCGGTGGGATAGCTGGGCTGGGGAACTCGGGGAGAGGAGGTTAAAAGGGCCTTGTGGGAGGCTTGCTGGTGGCTGTATGGGTTGTGGCGTGTCTCCCATGCGCTGCTGCCCTTGGCGGCGCTTGTCTGTCTCGCAGGTAGCAACGCTAGTGGCTGTTTTAAGTCGAAGACTCGATGGCTGGGGTTTTGATCCTGTCTGTTAGGAAAGTGCCTTGGTTGTCACCGCCAGAGTTGCTGTGGGAGTTAAGGGGCAATAAAAAGAGTCGCCCCCTTGGGTTTCTTCTCAAATTGCCAGGTCTTTGATGGCGATGCTGCAGCGTCCACAGCAGCCGCTGCTTGCAGCCCCCGAGAAGACTCTTTGTCTACTCTGAGTAGCAAGAGGAGGTACTGCAGCCTTGTACCTGCAGTCAGTATCCATGGTGAGCATGTAATGCTAATGATACGGCCTTTCCCTAGGAGGCAAATTGCCATTATCCCTAACCTTTATTGCTCTCATCCAGACTGTTCCCAGTAGCCTCCTGAGGAAAGCGCAGAAAAACATAGAGGCGGACAGCCAGCCTAGCTTACAGACGACAAAACATGCTCATCTAGTCTGAAAAGCTGTCTCCTTTTAACCCTGGCCCACATACGTTTGAAAATAGAGTGCTGGAGAGCTTCATAGACAGACCTAGAAGGTAAATTCCAAAGGGGTAGCCGTGTTAGTCTATTGTAGAAAGACAATAGGTGTTAGGATTCAAAACACTGGGGAACAGCACATAGAGGAGGGGGAGAATCCTAACACCTATTTTGATTTGCTGTTACAGCCTGACCTGATGCTATGTCATACACTCCCCTGCATTTAATTTCCTCCCACTCTGTAACTTTCCTATCTTCAAAGCGTCTGACGAAGTGGGATTTTCTCCCACGAAAGCTCATGCGATTAATAAATCTGTTAGTCTTTAAAAGTGCCACAAGACTCTGTTGTCTTTCTAGAAGGTAAAGTGTGTGGAGGTGGTACGTGTGGCTGTGTGTCAGAGGGAGAAAATACCTTTCTTTAGTCTTGACTTTGAGTGAATGTTTCTAGTGACAATCACTAAATTTCTGTCTTCCAGAGAAAATGCCACATTTATAGATGACAGGTTTTTTATATTTGTGACCAAGCACTGAAATTGAGCCCCAAAGGAGTTTTTTCTCCAGAAAATCATGAATGTCTGATAAGCAGTTATAATGAAAATTTTGTGACCTTAATTATATTCACTGTGACTGCTATAATGAAGGATTGGGCTTCAGTAAATGTAAAAAATTAGTAACTTGCAGAAGAAACTCACTTAAGCATTCAGTAAATAAATAGATATTCAGAGACCTTGAATGTTGGCCTTTATCTCCTATTCCCTGAGCTGAAAGAGGCTGGGAACGCCACAGAAGTTGTATCCTTGGGTATGTTAAACTTCAGTCTTGGGGCTTTGTTGTTTTAAAGCAGAATGTTGTTCTACTATGGCTGACAGAAATCCAGCTACAGGCTTTTTTGTTTTGTTTTGTGTTTCCTTTTTTAAATAAAAGTGCCAAAGGGTGTTCCTGAAAGTGGTGGCAGATTCTACTAAGAGGGTGGAGCCTGGACAATGACTCAGCAGGGAGCCATTCTGCAGGGTTATAATAATGAGCTGGTGAAATGCATTGAAGATTTGTACATGCAAAGAGAAGAATTAAATAAGCAGATCCAGCAAGCAGAAGTGGAAAAGAAGAAACTTGAGCATGAAATCAGAATCCTATCAGAGCAATTGGAGTGTGTCTGTGAAAACCTAGCCCAGAAGACAGCCTCACGAAATGAGCTTGATAAAATCCTTGCTGAAACTGAAACTGCTTATATGAAGATTTTGGATAGTTCTAGAATGCTGCTTAATATCCTGAAGAAAGAAGTGGGGAATTTAAACAAAGCTGCAGAGTTGAAAAGCAACTAACCTGAAATAGCCAAATGCTTGGACTCTAAAACAATTGTAATTACTGTTGCTCAGAAGTGAGGTTAGCTACCGAATCCTTTGAGCATATATCTGAGAAAGGGCTCTAATTTAACTTTTGTACGTGTTTTTAGAATGTTTAAACTCAAGGAAAATGTACAATATGGATAAATAAAGATATTGTTTTGCTATAAATATTTACATAACTATGTAATCAAACCAGCACATAACTAAATAGAATTTGCAAATAGATTCAAGGAAAACAGGTCACATTCTATCTAGACCAACCAATTTTGACATGACTCCTCTTTAATAACTGTAAACAAAAGGTCAGCAAGGAGAGGATTCTCTTGCTTTACCACTGAAGCCCTGAATGTTTACCACTGAGTTTCAGTCTGATTCATTAGTACTCCTTAACTCTGAAAGGAAAGAGCACTTTTGTCTCTTTTCAGTCACTCCTCCAACAAGGGCAAGGAGACACATGACTTCTGTAAGAAATCCTATCTAGTTCTCTCCTACGTGGGGAATATTGATACCGTGGCCTTGAAGAAGGGGTGGCAGAAAACAAGTGGGCAGGTGGTAGTTTCTGAACATGAAAAAGTATTTCTGACTCCTTTTGGCTGAGTCAAGATAATGATTGTTCTAGCTGTTACTGGCCAAATATAAATCTGCTAATAATAGTTTCCACTTTTAGGGGTCTGTTTTCCATCTAAAATGTGTCTATAACTCAATCTCAGTATTATTTATTAAGATGGCATCCAGAGACTGAGCAGTTTGTGCTCCTTTTCTGTCCACCTACAACCCCTCTAAAAATAAATAGGGAAAAGGAATGTTTTCATTCAAATATGTTAAGAGAACTAAACAGAAAAAAGACATACTATTTAAGATGCTTTATCAGACACTGAATTTCCAAAAATTCAAGTGGACCAGGTGCTTGTAAAATGCAGGGCAACTTATAAGCTTGCATACTGAAAGAGAATGGATACCTTCATTTTTATACTAGGTGGCTGTGTGTGATATTCTAGTCAAAAATAAATTTTTGAGTCTTTAGGACTCCTGAATATATGTTATACACCTTATTTTTAGGCATTTCTGAAGACCTTTCCACTATAGTATCCTGATACTTGTTTCAATGAGAATTTGTTTAGACAGCGTTCGCAAAGTTGTTTGAGATCGTCTTAGGAGAGGGCAAGGGACTGAACTGCCTGAAGACTTTATTTTGGACACCCTTATGAAAAATTTCTATTATTTATGTATTATAGACTTGAAGGAGTTGTGGATGCTGAAGAATAGGGGAGGGAGAGAGCCTCAAAACTAGAGAACATTCTTTTGCATGTCCTAAAAAAATCTTGTTTGGAAGGGAGGGGAAGTGAGGGAAGAGAACATGGCAGAAATCTCCATTCCAATCCTGTTCTCTATTTATTTTAATGCTGCCGTGCACACTCATATACTGTAGCACTAGCTTTGCTCTTAGATGTGCAGGCCCGCAGGGCAGTAAAATCTCTGTTTCATATTGATTCAATAAATTTAAAGGACTGCAGTTGTACTCTTATAGCTGTCAGGCAGTGTATTACAAACCACAGATCCCTGGAGTGCAAGAGCAAAGGGGGTATTTGTACAAATTGTCTGTTTATATTAGTCTACATCTAGTTTTATGAAGCAAAGTTTGTGTCCGCCTGATTCCTCTGTGAGCAATGCTGTTTTAAAAAAAAAAATAACTTGCTGGGATAGAATGACAGAGCTAATGAACAATTTGTGTACTATTTCCACAAGTCTCTTTTGAATAATACAGGAGTGACAAAACAAGCCAATATGAGGGGTACTGCTATTGTAGTATTATAACACTGTGGTAAAAATCCTGCTTCCTTGTTTTTACGTTCATTTACTGCACATATTTTTGACTGGGTACTTCTATCCACCCACCTAAGTGTTTGGACTGCTTACCATATCTGATGTTGATCACCATGTCATGTTTCCAAGTTCCAAACAGATAGCCGTGTTAGACTATTACAGAAAAATAAGTCTTTAAACGTGCCACAGGACTCTGTTGTTTTTCATGTCATGCATGTTACTGACATCACAATCAGATTTTCACAAGACTCCAGATCAGTACAGCAAAAACTTCTCTCCTGGAATTGCAAGTGTGTGTTCTAGTTCATATTAGTATAATTGATTAAGTTGGAGTGGGACTTAGAATTTTAAGTGAAAAAGACCTTTATATAATGAAAGCTCTGGTTATACACTCAACTGGCAGTTTCATACCTATTTTATTCTGTCATTTGAACAGAGTGATTGAGGGACAATCTGTCAATAAGACAATTATTTCATATGCCATAAGCAATGTATCTCCTATTACTGTGTTTAAGCAATTGAAACTTTTGTCTCCTTTTACAGTTTATGTGCAACTTTGGCTACTACAGACAAAATTTAAGTACTTGTAGCTTTTTTTTATTTTTTAAAGATGTGATCAGCTAACAAAAGCAAGCAAATATACCTATTTTCCAGTATCTCAACACATAGGACTCCAATTTAACTTGTTACATGCTGCTGTTAACTGAAACTAATGGAAAGTTCCAACACACAAATAGAGGGCAGTAGATGTGGTTCTTGGAGAATGTTTTTGCCTTTTTAATAGTGCTTATTTATGCCTTTTGGTCAAATTTTGAAACCTTTTTTAATGTATAGTTTGTGTGTGAATATAGATGGCTTTTTTTGAGATACTCTAGAATCCTAACATGTTTGACTCTTCTTAAGTGGCTCCAATGTGATAGAATTGAAGCATGGAACATTCAGAAAACAGGCTATGGCCTAACAAATTCAGATATTAAAAGAATTGGCTTCTACTCAGCAGACCCTGCTATTTGAGGTGTCCAGGGGGACTTAGAATTTTAAGTGAAAAAACTTGATTTCTTAGATGGCTTTATTTACTCTGTGTGTGTGTGAGTAAACTCAGTGTGTAGTCATGACTTTTTACTGCATATCTGCATGTTGACAGACTTTTTAAAGGTTTGCTATCAGAAGCATATTGGGGATGTGGAAAGGGGCTGATCAAAGTGGAAAGGAGGAAATGGGGCATTATAAAGATGCTGCATGTAGAAAAATGAGGTGGAGATTTTTGTGGGAGCTGTTCTTAATTTAGAATAGATTTTGGGCTCTTGGCATTAAGAACCCCCATGAAAAAATGCAGACACAATAGGCCGTATTCAATGATTTTTGAGAGAAAGAAGCCAAGCCAGGATTTTTCTCTTCAGTATAATAATGTCACTGAAGAGGAAGAGTCAATGGATGCTGCTTTAATATTCACCTTTAAAATAAGGGTGTAATAGATGCTCACCATCCAGATCTCCCTAAGGTCAGAGAGTTCAATTCGGTCTTGCCAATTTTTATGGCAGAGTCTTCCTTTGGATTCACTATTTGTGCTCCCTCTAAGGCGTTAACTATTTTTGCCTGACGCCCTAACTAGAGGTAGGTGAGTCCCGTGGGTCCTTGTACGTGATGTCATTGACATCTGACAAACAACTTTTCCTTTCTTACCCTAGGAATAAGATTAAAGCGTGTAACCCTCACTGAAATTTGGGTGTGTCTCAGATTTGAAACAACTTTGACCTGTCTTGTTTAAATTGAAAAGTCATCTATTTTTTTTCTCCATTGAGTGAAGTCTTGAAGATAACAACTAGTTTTAAACGTTTCAAAGGTGTAGCCCTGTTAATCTAGTTCAGCAAAACAGTCAAGCAGTCCTGTGGCACTTTTAAAGACTAACAAATTTATTTATTGCATGAGCTTTCATGGGAAAAAAATCCCACTTTGTCTGAAAGCTCAGGCAATAAATAAATTCATTAGTCTTAAGGAGTCTTGTGGCACTTTTAGTTTGTTCAACTAGTTTTTAGTGAGAGGTGATGGGCACAGGGGACACAACCTCCTAGCACCTTGGCTATAAATATATGATGGAGATGTTCAGGCTTGCAGAATACTGAACTCCAGATAATTCAGTCCTAGCTAGAGGTACACAATTCAGGTTGTATGGTACTACAGGAAGAGCAGCACTTCATTTGTTTTATCTTACAGTAGTTGTTCAGGGACAAGGTTAGAAAAACAAACAAAAATGGTTTAGGGTTGCCATACTATCAATCAGAAGATGCTTGGGGAAGCAAACTGGTTCTGTTCCATTCCTTTTCAGGAAGCTCTTTAAAGACTGTAGTTACAATGTAACAGTCATTTATATACAATAAATTAGGAACAGCTCTCCTTAGCGCGCACAGGAATGTTTAGCTGTCTTGCCACTTTAGCAATACATACAAAAATGGCATCAAATCTATGCCTTTAGACTGTGTAGTGTTGTAACACTGCTACTAGATGTATATAGTACTATGAGGTCATTCAGACAGAGTAAGGTGCATCTAAGGAATACAACTAACTTGAACAATGTCTCTTCAGCAATAGAAAAATGTTATTCCACAATCGACTGTTTTATAACAGTGGCAACTATTCTTTTTTTTTTTTTTCCAAATGTGGAATGAGACACACAGATAATCGAAGTGAATAAATTAAATCTATGCAGCAAATCAGTCGGAGTAAAGAATAGAATTTAGGTATCAGAAAACAATTAAAGTTAGCTTTTTCTTTCTCATTTCATTTTGAATAAAATCATGATACAGAAAGTGTTGGTCAGGGTATACCTTTAGTTTAGTATAACAGAAACTTGAGGTTCATTACCTGCTAGTAAAAGAGCCCTCTGATAGCAGTGAAGAAGAGAAAAATGTAATATAGCAGGAGAATTCAAGCAGGGTTAGCTGAGAAAAATAATTCTCCTTGTTACCAGAAATAGCTTCCTGCTGGGATATGAGGCATCTTTTTCTCTATTTGCATCAAAGATGCAGACTAGTCGTGACCATTTTTAATAAAACCAACTGATGGGGTTATTTTACTTTGTTCAGTTGAATCAAAAGCAGGTTTCGGTTAAGCAATGGTTCAATTCTGCTACAATCTTTTGGATACTGCTTGACCAATTTTTTCTGTATACTTTTTGCTTTGTACAACAAAGTACTGTATATGTAAAACTAAGAGGAGGAAAAAAAAGCAGGTGACTAATCTTGCTTCTTTGATATTTACTGTAAGAAAGTGCCCTTATTTCTTACGTTCTTTTTCCTAAAAAATTCCCACTCGTGCTGCTACCAGTCCAGTTCAATCATTGGGCGCTCTAGAGGAAACAAAGTTCCAGTGTTTCAATCACTTTATCATCCAGACATGTTCTGATCAGGGTTAGAGTTCCAGTTCCAGTCCCAGCTGGCGGTAGCCATGGTGTTAAAGTTTAGGAGGAAAAGACTAAGGTAAGCCAAAGATGAATCCAGTTTAGTTATGCTTAACTGATGTTTGTTATTGGCATTCAGTTATTTGGAGAAATTAAACTACATACCAAAACAAAGCTGAGGCTCTTAACAGTAAATATAAGTATAGTGCAAAACAAGACTGTGACAAAATAGAAAAAGTTAAATGAAATGTGCAGAAGTGCAATATCTATATAGATAGATAAAAAGTATGCCTCATGGGTTTTCAAGGGCACTTTGTTTAGCTCAATTTTCCATTGATGGCACATTAGGTATCCATTTACAATGAGCAGGTTTAAGAACTGTTGATGGAGGCATGTATGGATGAGAAGGTGTTGAAATCCTGACTCTCTAAAGTCAATGTAAGTTTTCCTACTAACTTCAAGGGAATCAAGATTTCATCCAAAGTCTCAAGAAAGCTGTCAATATCACTCATGAGGAGATAGCCTTCCATCCAAGTCAGATGTTAGAACTGGTTGAAATATTCTTTTTTGACAATTATTTACCATACAGCAGTGTCACTTTCGTGATTGTAGCTAACGTTATGAAAGCACTTACACTGGTTTGTGACTGTTGCAGTGGGCCAAATCTTGAGAGGTGCTGATTATCTGCACCTACCATTGAATCCATTGCTTAGCAGCTTCCAGCATATGAGCCTTTATGATTAATGCATTTTCTTTTTAAACAGCTCTGTTCTGAAACATGATTTTGTGTTTTAATTGCTTCCACACCTCACCTTCTTAGGCAATGACTAATCTGTTCCCTGTACATATCCAGAGTCAGATCTGCTCACGATAGCCACAACATTTGTACTTTTTTTTTCCAGTTTACATTGGTGCTATCAATCTAATAAAACATAGATACAGAGTGCTTGGGCATCCAATTTCAGTTGCAAATTCTGTGGAATTTGAAGACATCTGGATTGCACAGGTGTCATTTAAGTTATAGAATCTGGTGTTTATGCAGAAGCCAGAAAATCACACAACTTGAGAGGGGTAGATTTTTGCAGGCCTGAAATTTACTAAAGCATTCTTTTTACTTCTATACTGACAAATTCCTGCCTAACAGATGACTAGTCCAGCCCTCTCTCCTAACAGCTGGTGAGCTGCTGAGTCCAGCTAGCAGCTGTGACCATTCCACTGTAGTCCACAAGAAATGGTCCAGGGATATCTGCATTGCATCTGTGGATGCAGATATCTGGGGCTATAAAGTGGATATCTGTGGATTTGCAGGGCTCTACCAATCAGCACTCGACTTAATATACAGCACATTGATATCTGTATAGTGAAATTAAGTATGTTTAGTTAAAGCATAGAGATTAAAATAATAGCAAGAAGCAGTACTGTAAACAAAGATTACCTAAAAAAAAATCACAAGTCATTCTTGACTTGATTAACTAATTCTTGACTTGATTAACTAGATTCTTTCATGTCTTGAATTGCTCTCCCAAAAATCACTGCAGTGCTCCACAGCAAAATTGTCTGTGACACTCCTTTCATGAGGTAAGCTCACTGTCAGTTTGTGTCCTAGGTGAAAGACCCAGTTTATATCTTTGCTCCCCAGGATACACCAGAACAATCATTTCTTTATTCAGAAACAGGATCCTACTCCCCCGTGTTTGTTTCAGCTTGTAGATTTTTGCCATCTCTTACTTTGCCTGTGACTCAGTATGGAAACAGGCATACACTGTGAGGCATATGATACCTGTGTCCCTGCCTGGTCATTTGTGTATCTTACCTCCTGTCTGAAAGGAACATTTAAGAGGTATGTCACCGCCTGGTGTTCTCTTAAGTTCAAGAACATAATTTTTATACCATGAAATACTAAGTTATGATATGAACTAACTCAACACCCCTGTCACGCTAATACCCACCAGTATAAATTACTTGGGACCTAATTGGAAGACATGTAGTTGACGGAGGGTATAAACTAACTGAACAAAGCTTCAGATGAAGGGTTAATTGAAGGAGAAGCAATCCCAGCAGGTTGGAATATATATAGGAAGAAGAACTGGAGAGGGGTAGCTTGAAGGAAGGCAGGAGATGGGCTGTTGCTACTAGTGTTCCTTTTCTTAACAACAAATGCGGAAGCTGGCTATGCAATGTAAATAATGCTCTAAGCTGTGCCCGCTGAAAGAATGTAATAAAGGACTGTGGTGCTGAAGGAGACATGGAGTGGTTGTAGTCTGTGAGTCAGATCTGAAAGGGCTCTCAGGGATAATTCCTGAAATATCATCCGAGCAAACATTTTGCACCAGTGGGCAGTATGGCAACTGGTTCTTGGTAGACCCCTCTGATGCTATATTTTGAACTATTTTGTATATATCCAACGCAGGGGATCCATGTAAAACTCTATATACCCTGTATGCCTTCTGCTAGTTGGCAGCAAGGGATCTGTAAGTCTCGCTCACTAATGCTGGTAACAGTGAGAAGATTTGGCAGGATGGCTTCAGTGCAAGCTAGCCTCCCCATCCTCTGCTTACAAACCCTGCTATGGGTTTTGTATTCAGATTGCTGTACTCTGGCTATGTACTCAAGTTGCTAGCTCACACCAGGGTCTGTGCCATTGCATCTTCATTGTTGTTGCCCCTGCTATCTAAATTAAAGCTAAGGCAGATATGCCTATCCACACTATAATTACATCTTACTTTTACAGGGCAGGTGTACCCTCAGAGACCAGAAAGAGGATAGGAGTGCAGCTAGTATTTTTCAAAATTTTACCCAGATATAATCCAACCTCCTACAGCCTATGATAAGGAGGAATCTTCCCATATGGTAACTTGTTATAGAAGTTTGTTATGAAATTTTTCCCTACAGTTTTCTGGAGCATCTGGTACTAGTCACTGTAAGAGAATAGTGGACTAAAAGAACTAGTAGTCTGATGTGACATGGCAGTTCTTGGGCTCCTGTTTAAAACTAAAGTAATTTTAAAAAGGCTACACTGTATATTAAAAATCTGTTCCTTTGGTTCCAGAGGGGAGAAGATAGGGTTTCAGCCCTTACAACACCCCTATTTAGTAAACATTTTTAGAAGCATTTATTTGTTAACCAAGAAAAATCTAAGGATGGTAGGTTATTTGGTAATCTTCTGCTTTAGTGAAGGACAAACCTAACCAGAGCCAGCTGTTCACAGCACTGATTCCTATGACTATACTCATTCTCCCCTCTCCCTGCATATAAAAAGCTTCCTCACTAGAAGATTACACTACAACTCACTGCTGAGGGAGGACTATGGTCCATCTCTTCTGAGTCTATGGAAATAAATGTTATTACAGCAATGCACAAGCCAGAGAGATAGGACATTGAAATCAGGGAAGAGATATTTAGTTCTGTGTTAGCCAGTGAATCCAACTAAATGGCCCAAAAAGGCCAATGGCGTATTGGGCTGCATCAGTAGGAGTGTAGCCAACAGAGAAAGGGATGTGATTATTCCCCTCTACTTGGCACAGGTGAGGCTGCATCTAGAATATGGTCCAGTTTTGGGCTCCCCACTATAGAAAGGATGTGGACAAATTAGAAAAAGTCCAGCAGAGGTCAACGAAAATGATTAGTGGGCTGAGGCACATGATTATAAGGAGAGACGGAAGGAACTAGGCTTATTCTGCAGAAGAGAAGGCAAAGGGGGGATTTGATAGCAACCTTCAACTTCTTGAAGGGATGCTCCAAAGAGGAGGGCGCTAGACTATTCTCAGTGGTGACAGAGGAAAGAACAAGGAGCAATAGTTTCAAGTTGCAGCTGGGGTGGTCTAGGTTGGATTTTAGGAAAAGCTTTCTCACTAGGAGGGTGGTGAAGCACTGTAATGGGTTATCTAAGGAGGTGGTGGAGTCTCCATCTTTGGAGACTTACGGCCCGGTTAAACAAAACTCTGGCTGGGATGATTTAGAGGGAGTAGTCCTGCTTTTAGCAGGGGGTTGGACTAGATTACTTCATGAGGTCCCTTCCAGCCCTAATATTCTATGATTTCTAGTAATTGTCTCATTCTGATGCAAGGGCAACTTTTTCTATGAGACTTGTATAAAATATCTTTCCTAATGGGGTAATTCTTACAGAATTGTTGTGTGTTGCCTAAATTGTCAAATGATATTAAAATTAGCTGTGGAAGAATAAGGACAGATTGGGACCAAATGCTCCAGGGGCTCTAGGTCAGTGGTTTTCAACCAGTGTGCCACGAGAACTTTGTGTGGTGTGAAATTTCGCTGGGAGCAGCCAGGGCTGGACTGGGGCCATTTTAAATCTCCTGCCCTGCGCAGCCCAGGCCTGTGCACTGCGCATGACGAGAAATGTAAAATGCTGCTGCAGGCTATGGTGAGTGTGTGGGCAAAGGGTTATGGGAGGAGGAAGCAGCAGCCAGGCCTAAGGTGCAGGGGCAGCTGATCCATTGGGGACTGCGATGTATTGGGGGGGGGAGGGAACTGGGTCCCACCAAGTGCCAGGAGGTGCTGGGGGAGCAGGTGCCATGATGGGGCAAGGGTGCCATGAGGTGCCTGAGCAAGGGGGCACTAGTCCAGGGAGCTATGGGGGGTGACCCATGGGTGCCATGAGGAGGGGAGCATCATGGGCAGTGCGAGGTGTGTGTGGGGGGGAGAACCTACAAGGGAGCCAGGGTGCTATGAGGAGGGGAGCGCTGTGGGTGGTATGAAGTGGCCAGGGAAGGGGATGCTGGGTCAGGGAGCCACGGGCGGCGTGAGGTGCTGGGGGGGCGGAAGGCGCTGGGCCAGGGAGCCATGGGTGGCGTGAGGTGCTGGGGGGGCGGAAGGCGCTGGGCCAGCAAGCCATGGGTGGCGTGAGGTGCTCGGGGGGTGGAAGGCGCTGGGCCAGGGAGCCATGGGCGGCGTGAAGTGCTGGGGGGGCAGAAGGCGCTGGGCCAGCGAGCCATGGGCGGCGTGAGGTGCCGCGGGGGCCCATAAGGGAGTTGTGGGCACCACAAGGAGCGGGGTGCTGCAGGGGGTGTGAGGTGTTGGGGGGTGGGGACAGATTGGGACCAAATGGGTGTGCCACAGAATTGTTTCTCTCACTGAAGCGTGCCATGTTACTCAGAAGGTTAGGAGCCACTGGACTAGGTCGCAGCATGGAAAGAGGCGATCTCTTCCGAGCCAGGGGAGTGGGCAGTGCATAGTGACTGGGAATCTGGAGGAATTAGTCTATGATATGTATAAGGCAGCCTCACTCTCTCTGTACAGCAGAAGAATTAGAAAGCTAATTCTAAGAGTGAAAAATCTAATAAATGGTCTGCTCATTGAGCAGGACAATTATGTACTGCTCCATTGCTGGGGGCTTGTAGCAAAGCCACAGATTCCATTATTCATCCTTTTTTATTCACCACGGGTGAATTTCCCATCTTTTTGCTATATCAAACGTTACAGAGGATGTGTGTGAAATTTGAATGAACCTTTAAATTTTTTTTAGTGGGGGGAGAAAGTATTTTCTGGGGCCAGATCTTTCCCTTTTCACCTATTTCTGCTTTTCCCTCTTCCTTGAAGTGTGTGTCTGCTTCATGACTTTCACAGACTGTAGTGACATCAACTCACATAAACATATTTTTGTTGTGGTCCTTGTCAGTGTAATTGAAACCCTGGCAATATACAGTAACTGAGCCTGTCTGAACTATAAATGCACAGTAAAATGAAATGGCTCCAGGCCCCTGGCATTCAAGATGCAGTGGACTAACTCCAATCCTTTTCAGCAAGTACAAAGTTATAGTGAGAGCTTGCAGGGGGCTTTAGTTTAAGGAGCAAAATCTGGCTCTTCCTTGGTAGAAAAGTCTTTCAGCTTTCCCTGTGGCTGGATCTAGGCAAGATGCTACTCACTCAGCGAACTGCTGTCCTGCATGTGTGCTTGCTGGCCAAGGTAAGTACTACATAGGCACCCCCCTGCCTCACCAGCTTTAATAGAGTGGGAGGACTGACCATGTAGGCCACATGCCCCTGCTCCTTTCTGACCAGCTACTAGTGGCTTGGGGAAGTCTCCTATATCAGATGACGGAGACTTCTAACAGTTAGGGGGACCCATTACCACAAAACTCAAATGGCATCTGTGACCCACAGCTCCTCCAGCTCTCATCTCTGGCCTGGCCTTTCAGCTTCTCCCCTTCTGTTCACCTGCTGCAGGCTGAACAAATGTACTGGGAGCAGACCATTTTTGCAATATCCCTGCCCTGATGATAAGGGAAAGGTTCCAGAAACTCTCAGCCTCTAAGAGATAGTGTATGGTAATGGTGTTCTCTTCTCTTTGGGGATGTCAGTGAGAAATTATCTACATATCAGTACTCTGCTTTAAAACAGTGTGAAATTAAAACATTTTTTACATGTTTGTCTAATAATTCCTAGCTCTTATAGTACTTTTCCTCAGAAGGTCTCCAAGTGCTTTACAAAGGTCAACATCATAATCCTCATTTTACAGGTGCAAAATAGAGGGGCAGAGAGATTAAGTGACTTGGCCAAGGTCATTCAGCAGGCCACTGCCAAAACCCGTAATAGAATCCAGGTCTTCTATGTTAGAGGCTATTGCTCTACTCAATTCCTCCCCTAGATTACATATTTAATTAGTCACTTCTTTAATTGGACCTAGCTAAAACAGTCTCAGTTTGGGAACTATGGGGGCTGAGGGCAATAAAAGTAAATAGCTATACACCCCTTGAAAGTAAATTCCCTCAAGTGAGCCTGTCAGCATCATGCTGGTGCTTAGAGATGTTCCCTTCCTTGCCTCATCATAAAGCCTCCTGGAGCCAAAGCAGCTGCCTCCTCTTTCAAAAACTTTTCTCCAGTCTCATGTGCACAAAATGGATAAGGACTAGCTACTTGCTCTAGGAGATGGATCACTGAAGACAAAGATCTTATTATCATAGCCATTTGCCTTTCCACAGCTTAATGATGTAGGTCAGATATCACCTTTCATAGATCAAGCTGGTTGTATCTAATTTTCATCAGGCATCTTTTTAAAGGCAGCGTTTTTTTGTTCTCCCCACCCCCACTTTAACTGGGTTTTGGACAGATCCAGACCCCCTAACTAACCATCCAACTCATGACCAGCAGGCATCTGGTCCTCACCTACCAATTACTCTATGGCCAGAATTCTAAAAAACCTGCTTTCTGCCACAGTTGATAGTTGAGCTAATGGGAATGAAAGAGCAGGGTGGATCAAGAGGGATGGAGTGGACAGAAAATGGCTTTGAGACAAGGAGAAAGTACTAGCTTTAAACAATTGAATAAAAAGTATTTTGATATCAAAGACACTGGATGTTTGATAGAGATAGTAATATGTTCTATCAAAATAACTACTTGGATTGTAAACTATTCTAAGCACAAACCTGTTATGTCTGTATAGTGTCTAGCACAATGTAGCTACTGAATAAATAAAACAACTCCATTTGCTAATGTAAATAGGTTTCACTCAGTACAATGATGGTAAAGTTAACTTAGATAGTGGAAGAATGTTACAGAAATAATAGGAAACAGGATGGATTAAATTTAAATCACAATTTAAATCAGCAAGCAGGAAACCTTGGTTAAAATTATTTTTAATCTGGATTTGCATTTGTACTTTAAATTACTTTCCTAAAGAGAGGTTTGTTCTTATTGGTTGGCACAACTATTAAAACATGTTGGTTTGCAATCAGGATCCCCTTTACACCAAACCTGGTACTTCCTCTTTGCTAACAAGGAGGATACACTTTATCCATCTGTATTTATATAAGACTAACATACATGTATTCAGATTCTTAATTTTTCCATCTTTCTTGAAATATGGTGAATGACTCAGTCCTTATTTATTGGAGAATGATTTTTTTATGTTGGATTTCTGTCATGCTGCATTTGGTTGGAAATTGCTATATACATGTATATTATTGAACATTCTTTTTATATTACTTAAATAAAACTACCTCAAATGTGCTGGAAACAAATTCCCATTTTTTCCCTTCTCAGAACATACTTTTTCATTTAAAACTGATTCATTAAACAAAGGAAATATTAGTTGCAGTTGGTGAATTGACAGATTGTTTCTGTAACTATGGGTCTGACTTTCCAAGTTATTTAGGTAACTAAAAATCCAGATGGGGGTACCTGATGGTTGGATTTTCAAAAATACCCATGGGGGTTAGGTACTTTTGCAGACTGCATGAAGCACCCATTTGGCTCTTTAGTCACCTAAATCCTTTGAAAAATCAGGTCAATTACCTTAAGTCTTTCACAGTTTAATCTTCTCCTACCTGTTTTTTTAGTGATCAGAAGAGGAAAATAAGTTTTCATGCTTTTTCCAGCTCTCAGTTGGTTTCTCAACTTTGCACTAACTAATTCAAATGAAGAAAATGTTCTCTCTGCACCTGCTAGCTAAACTAAAACCAAAAGTAAGTAAGGCGTTAAAGGCAAAAGCTTTTCAACAAAAACTGAAAACTTATATTTCGAAAAATTTAAATACCAGCATTTTCTCTATTGTAAAGACTGAAAATATCAATATTTTAATGCAGTATAAGACATTGTAAAAGAACTAAAAAAAATTTACCTCAAAAGTTAGAAGCTACCCACTGGTTTTGTATGTATTTAAAGAAAACAGTACCCTATATATAACACATTAAACTCTGAGACGGGTTCACTGATGCAGATTTTTAAAAAATTTAAGAGTGATTTTTAGTAAGTTTAGGCTTTAACATAGCTTTCTGAATTCAAATTTAAACAGAATTATTTTCAAAACTATGTATTTATGTTAAATCTGATTTTTTACATTTGATTTTTTTCTTAATCCTTTTTGGAAAAAATAAAAGGCACGAGATCTAACAGGAGCTGCATCTTAAGAAAAACGTGCTTGGCAATAGCAAGAAGATAGAATATATAGGGAAGTAAAGCAGAACAGCATATATTCATGATATATGTTGATCATCCACTTACAAAACAAAAATTGTAGGAAAGTACCTCTCTCTTCCCAGTACTTAGCTAAAATTAAAGAGAAGAAATGTATTGTATTTGTCACTATAAAAATGTGTATGAGTTTATTGGGGCCTGGAGTCTCTCTTCATTTGTATGGGGCCCTGACACAATGAGAGTGACAGCCCTTGAGTGTGGCCTCTGTGACACTACAAACTTTCAAATATCACTATATTCAGAAGCATTGATAGTCCAAAAGTTGGTTGACATTTTGTGTAGAAAAATAATAGAACCCAAATAAAAAAAAAGCATAGGCATGCTACTGGACCAAACATACTGAAGTCTCATTGAAAAATAGATTGGGTAGCCTTTCCTTTTAGTCTTGTTGTATTTATTTGCCTATGCAGCACAATGTCCCTAAAGCACACAGAGGCTATGTACACACTACCATTTTTAACGCGCAATAATCCTCTTCCGCATTAATTCTCCCGTGGCTGTTGTTGCGCGAGATCGCGTACACACTATGCTTGCTTTAACGGAACAAAGCCCCCCCCCTTCTGAGCGCAGTCCTCCAGGAAAGCGAAGGGGATTGTGGGTACGTATCCCAGAGTCCCCAGTATCATCTCCCGTGGTGCATTCCGCTACTGACGCTACCCAGCGGTTGCCAATAGCAACGAGCGCGAATTTCAAATTGAAGCAACCTTCTTCTCGGCACTGCCTTTTCAGAATCGACATGGATTCAGCTGTGATCTTGAATGCTGCCTTCAGCATTGTGAACACAGCCCAGATTCTGTTGCGGTTTGCCTTTGGCTATGATTCGGAGCATGACACGGATGACTCGGTCTCGGATGATGACAGCATTGAAAACAAAACGGACATTCTGATCAGTTTCGCGGACCAGCAACACAGCCTGAACCGCCGTGTTTGGTCCCGGCAGACGAGCACAGACTGGTGGGAACGAATCGTCCTTCAGCTGTGGGATGATGATCAGTGGCAACAGAACTTTAGAATGCGGAAAGCCACATTTATGGAGCTATGCCAGGAGCTTGCCCCTGCCCTTCGATGCAAGGACACGAGGATGAGACCCGCCATGACCGTGGAGAAGCGTGTGGCTATCGCACTTTGGAAACTGGCGACTCCAGACTGCTACCGCTCGGTCGCAAACCAGTTTGGGGTTGGACGCTCGACCGTTGGAGTGGCACTGTCACAAGTATGCAGAGCCATCAACCGTCTTCTGCTCGGGAGGATGGTGACCCCGGGAAACGTGAGGGAGATCATCGCAGGATTTAATGAGTTGGGCTTCCCGAACTGTGGGGGTGCAATAGATGGGACTCACATCCCTATTCTCGCTCCCGACCACCTTGCCTCTGAATACATCAACAGGAAAGGATACTTTTCGATGGTTCTACAGGCACTGGTGGACCACCGTGGTCGCTTTATGGACATTAATGCTGGCTGGTCTGGAAAGGTGCACGATGCACGCATCTTTAGAAACTCTGGACTATTCAGAAGGCTACATGCTGGCACATTTTTTCCAGACGAGAAAATAATTGTGGGCGGTGTAGAGATGCCAGTGGTGATACTTGGGGACCCCGCCTACCCACTGATGCCATGGCTCATGAAGCCGTACACCGGGAAGTTGGATCCTGACAAGGAGCGTTTCAATTACCGGTTAAGTAGATGCAGAATGGTTGTGGAGTGTGCCTTTGGCCGTTTAAAAGCGCGCTGGAGAGCGCTGTATGGCAGGCTAGATCTCCACGAGGACAGGATCCCATTAGTTATTTCGGCTTGCTGTGTTCTTCACAATATATGTGAAAGCCGGGGGGAGAGATTCAGGAACTCTTGGACCACTGAGGCACAACGTCTGGAAAATGCCTACCAGCAACCAGACACGAGGGGTATCCGGGGGGCGCAGCTAAGGGCAGTTCGCATAAGGGATGCGTTAAAAACCCATTTTAGTACTGTTGGTTAAAATTGTACCTTTGAATATAATTACTAACCATTTCCTATATGTTTCAACTGTTAAAAATTAAGCTTTAGAAATTTTGTGTTTTTCCCCTGTAAACATTCATTGAATCAAAAACCGTTAATGTTAAATTAATGAAACAAATAAAGAAAGTCTGATTAAGTTTAACAAGGATTCAACTTTATTTAATTAACATTGATCAAAACTCGGGTTTGAGGGGAGTAGGGACTAAAGGTGGGTGTAGGTGCGGGACTCAACTACATATGTTGGGGGAGGGGTTCTGTTAGGGTTACACCATGGATGTCCATGGTGGTCTAAAAACTGTCTGGGGGGGGAATGTGGCGTGGATGCACTGAAAGGCATATGAGGCTGATGATGGGGGGTGCGAGCCTGTAGCAGACCGACCATGGTCTTGAGGAGGTTGGTCTGCTCCTGCATGATGCCTATCAGGGCATCCTTCTGCTGCTCTCTCCTCGCACTGCTCTGTCTCCTGTCCTGCCTGCACTGCCTCCTCCATTGCCTTGTCTCCCTCGCAGAAGCCTCATGGAACTGCATGAGCTCCTGGAAGACGTCTTCCTTGCTCCTGCGAGGCCTCCGCCTTATCCTCCTCAGACGCTCAGCTGCAGCTGTAGACTGTCCACCGAAGGTCATTCCTGTTCAGATATGAAAAATGTAGAATGCCGCTATTGTTCTCGCCACGGTCAGGAGCAAATGATGTTGTTCTCCCCACACATTCCTTCAATACACAAGAGGGGACCTATGGGGGGGCGGTAACAGATTTCCCAAAGCTTGGTACGGGTTGCAGAGCTAGTACAACGGAGAGTTGACTATTGCCACACCAAGTTCTGATCCCGTGCCCGAGATGGCTGAAATAGAGGCAGATCTCACACTGCTTAGAGTGCCTCTGCAAGCGAGAATGCATCTCCTTCATGTTGCCGACTTCAAGCCGGGACCTTACGCTGCAGGACTGTGCGCAGCAATGTTGCCCGCAGGAGTGCTTGCGAGTCTGAAAGGAAGAGTGTCCCTGAATGGTGGAGTGCAAAGGAATGCTCTACCATGTAATCTCAAGAGAAGACTCTGGAAATATTTGGATGACGCGTTCAGTGAGTTGAAAGGGAACGACTACTTGGAAATCGAGGCATACATCGATGACCTTTTTAAGTAATGCTAGTAACACCTTTACAGTTCTGTAAGGAACAGAACTGAGGACACCGAAAACAAAAACCCCTTGCAAAAAACCATGTCTACGCTGAGCTGTAGCACCTAGAATAGAGGACATTGCGAACGGGACTTACCAGAGCTGCCTTCTGATGATTCCTGGGTAGGCGTGGAGAAGGAATCAGTGGAGCTTGTTTCTGGCTGGGTGGAAAATAACTCCTGGCTCCCCGGGTCAGTGGCTCCGTTCTCTCCGTCCTCGTAGTCTTCTTCTTCTGATTCCTCGTCCACAATTGCCTCGTCGCCTTCTGCTGCCTTCTCTGTTTGGGGTGCAGTCTCCGAGGTGTCTACCGTGCAGTTCGGGGTGGTTGTGGGATCGCCGCCCAGGATCGCCTCCAGCTCCTTATAGTACTTGCACGTTGCTGGCGCGGAGCCAGAGCGCCGGTTAGCCTCTCTGGCTCTGTGAAATGTTATCCGCAGCTCCTTCACCTTTGCCCGGCACTGCAGGGTGTCTCGCTCGTACCCCTTTTCGGTCATGGCTTTGGATATTTGACCGAAAATGTCAAAATTCCTCCGGCTGCCACGTAACTGTGACTGCACGGCGGACTCTCCCCAGATGCCGATCAAGTCCATCACCTCTGCTGCTGTCCAGGCTGGAGCTCGTTTGCTGCGGCGCGACGACATTGCGAGCGAAGCACACAGAGGCAGCAGCACCGAACAGCGAGGCAGAAGGGAGAGTGGTGAATTCAAAAATTCGCGGGACAGAAGAGGAGGTCGGGAAAAATGACGTCACGACGATAGAGTACAGGCGGAAGTGCAGAAGGGATGGAATTTGAATTGTGGGCCATTTCCGTTATATTCACATTGCGCGATAAGCGTACACACACTGGCCATCGCGCAACAACTATTCCGCGTTAGCAGCAACCACGCTCGTTTAGGTGGTTTACATTTTGCGCAAAAAGAAGGGACTTAACGCGGAATAACTGTAAGTTGTGTGTGTACGCTCTGTTTGTTATTGCGCATTAAAGGGCTTTATCGCGCAATAACTTTGTAGTGTGTACAAGGCCTAAGAGATGCTCAGGGTATGTTCACAATAAACCTGCTCCTAAAAGTTACTTTGGAGCATCCCAGATATTCAGTCATTCTTTGTAATCCCATTCTATTTCACAAGCTCAGATTTTCCCAAATGCCGTGCATAAGACAAGCACTGCAGATGCCCTCAACTGCAAAGAGGAAGGGGAGGCAATTAAAAAATTGCATGCTGTGAAATCTCTGGGTGCCCACGGTTTCTGCATAGAATTTAATAACATTTTAAAGAACAATTGGTTTTCCACTGTCTGGGGCTGATGAATGCAAGCAGATCATGTTTTTGAAAGAGGGTTAAATCTAGGTTTTTCTCAAACCTACTAAATAGACTGCTGCTTTTTATAGATGGGCTTCTTTCTCCTGCACTGAGATCAAGGTCCTGGCAACAAACTAGATCTTATAGACAGGTAAAAGTCCTGCCCCTTTCTACAGGCATGCCTCAGTGGGACTTTGTAAAGGAGAGAGAGCTTCTGATAATGTAATGTCAACCTGTATCTGGGACTGGGGGTTGGCTCCTAAGCTCTGTTAAACAGAAGTAAAAATACTTAATTATGTGCTTTGACCTGATTCCAAAGGGGCTGTATGCAAAAGCATATAGTCAGATTATGGAATGCCTTCCTCTCAACCTCTGCATGGTTGGGTAGGGAGACTATACTCTTCTCTGTAAAGTGTGTGTCAGAGGAAATGGGATCACCCCTCCTGAGAAGTCTCTGTGCTAGCCAGGAAGAAGGCAGTGCTGCTCCATGTGAGCTCTGTTTTGTGTCTTTAGCATGGCAACTCCATCATGCAAATTCTAAAATAAAGTAGCTATTAAAAGGGAAAGGAGAGAAAAATAAATGCGCTATTTGCTGCTGATTACAATGCAGTTATTCTGTGTATTGAATTATTTTGGGGTACAAGGTAAAACATACTATAAATCTGAATTCTGTGCTCAGTGTTTAATTTAAAATCCTGTTTTGATTTTAGATGGGGATGAAAAGGAAGTGTATTTAAAAGATGCTTTTATACCCACAAGTCTCAAAACAGTCATTAACAAAAACTAGTTTTCACTAGATTATTAGAACAGTAATTTACCAACTATCAAATATGGACTGAAGCTGGATATCAATGATGTCCAGACACAATGAGGTGTGATAAGAGTTAAAGCATTAATTTAAATCCAGGGAAGCAAGTTGGATTCTTCATTGTTACTCTGAAGAGAGATTTGTTTTAAATAGCCATCTTTCCTTCTCAGGGTAAGATTTTAACTAACTACTGTACACAATCAGTTATTAACATTCAATGGCCACTTCAGCTTCATTCCCAAGTGCTTTTTTTCTCCAGAGTTAATCATCAAGGAGATGCCATCCTGTGGATACTGGTAGAGAGCAGAATGACTAAATAAATCAAGACAACATATACAACACAACAGCAGCCTAATCTTGGTAATCCTGGGGCATTAAAAGAAGAAATTGCGAAGTTCTTCTATGCTTAGCCTCTGTGGAAATATAAATAAAAGGAAACTGAATATATTGTCCACACTGTTCTGGAGAACAAAGTTGTGATATTTTACTTTGTAGCGACAAAAGAAGCAGAAAATGAAATACTGGGAAGCAAAGTTTAATTTCATAAGCCATATTACCTGTGATTTAAAGTGTTTTAGATAAAGTGGTAAGGAAAGGGTTGGATGTAAATGCCATTTGCTTCTAAGCATTCTTTGAAGTATGGTGGTAATGAATTACACCTACTTACCAGAAAACAGTGAAGTTAATTAAAATACATGCCCAGAAAATTTTTTAGGCCAAGATAACTACTAAAAATCTATATATAGGCCAATAGTACATGATGTATGTATTGGCTTAAATACGTCACTTTTTAATGGGATAATCCAAATGATTATTTAAAATAAAGGACAAGGACCTAACAGCATCCCAAACTCATTGACATTACGAGTCCCTCCTGGACATACAGGATATATTTTGTGTGTGTGTGTGTGTGTGTGTGGAATAAACTTTGCTCATACAGCCCACATATCCTGTTGTTCCCTTGGAAAAGTCATTAAAATATTTTTAGACAGTTAAATTAAATTCATTACAGGTGATTATAGCGGTTGTTGAGTATTGCAGGTATAGTGGAAGCCTCAAATGATCAACGGTTGCTTTATCACCACTATTAAAGACACAATGAAAGGCACTTAAATGTTGTGGCTTACACATTTGTGAGAAGCAAAGCCATCTTTTTATGTCACCATTCTTTAGCAGTTTTATTGGGAGTCTAAACCAACAGTCTTACTATTAGAATATAAATCCTTGAAGAAGACACTTGTACTGGTTGGCAAGAGGAGCAGAAATGGACAGCTAAGTAGGGGCATAGATGGCTGTAACTCCAATCTCTGGAATAGACTGTCATTAGCCCTAACATGACTGTACAAGGGAGTAAACCCTGCTCTGAGCCCCTACTGTGTTATGGCTATCCAGTCCTGCATATAGGATAAAGGCTTCTGTTTTCACTTTCGCCTTAAATAGTATGGAGCAGAGTGGTAGAAAAGGGCTGTAGCTGACTGGTTATGCAGGAAGAATTACTTCTCTTAAACTCACTTCCTCAGGAGCAAGGGGCCATTGTGCCAGTACAGTAAGAATTCCTATTCTGTGGGCAATGCCGCTAACTCTCCACCCCAACACCGGGGTGTGGCTAAGGAGTGGCCTTTTCAAAAGTGACCAGAGTGACTTTAGAGCATAAATCTGACAGAAAAAACAATGGATCTTGCACCTGCTGCCAAGTTGCATGGTTTTCCTGTGACTTGTGATTTTAAAAGTAAGTTGCTAGACCTCATACTTGCAGAGGAAAGATTGAAACCATGAAGCAAGTAAATCCTAATGCTCAAAAACCAGAAGGCAAATAACCCCCACCCCCACCCCAGTTTTGTTTTGTTTTTAAAAGGCTTTTCAAGCCAATCATGATTTTGGGATGCTTGAGGTTGGTAGTACTGAAAATCCCATCCAAGGCTATACTGTAGCTTAGTGGTTTTCAAACAATTTTTCTAGGGACCCAGTTCAAAAAAAAAAAAAGTCATTTTATGGCAGCGACCCAACAATTACATTTTCCAGCAATGCACTCCAGTCTTTTGGCGGTGGCAGCAGGGGCTACTGTGACCCAGTTCCTGGTGGTCTGCAACCCAGTACTGGGTCTCAACCCATGGTTTGAAAACCACTGCTCTAGCTCCTATACATCTAAGTGCGTCTTTATGAAAGTTCACCTGAATTTTCTAGCTGGAAGTGTTAGGACTCAGACATTTTAAACTGAATGACCTGAATCTCTTTCTCTCAAGGTGTAAAGCCTCCACCCTGGCTCCTCTAGGAATTCTTAATTACTGAAATATTATGCACTATAAATTGGTTCAGTGAATGCTTCTCTGGGGCAGGGAGATGAAATCTCTTCACTACAAAGCATTAGATTGATTTGGCATCTTCATAGAGCAACATGTGTGCTTAGGAATGAGATCTTGAGCTGGTTGGCATTTGAAGCACCCAGGCAATAAAAAAACTTTTAGAGAGGGAGTGCCCCACATAAGTTGACCACTGCCTTTGTGGATGATGTGGTGTTCATGATCTCCAGAGGAAGTTGTACACAGCTCTTCTCCTAGAATAACTAATTGTAACATGACCCCTATAAGAAGAGGGAGATGCGAGAGGGCCCATTAAAAAAAATGGAGAAACGAGTTCCAGAGCTAAGAGAGGGTTCAAGAAAACTATATACTAACTTCATGACTTATTTAACCAACTGAAATGGAAATA
Source organism: Pelusios castaneus (assembly GCA_007922175.1). Lineage (NCBI taxonomy): Eukaryota > Metazoa > Chordata > Testudines > Pelomedusidae > Pelusios > Pelusios castaneus. Next base: position 10,531,377 of record ML685840.1, on the reverse strand, counting down.
TGGGAAATCAAGAATGCTACTAAATGGGACGTTAGTTATGACATTCTCCATGATACTATCTGGACAACTGAACAGCTGTGTCCTCTCAATCCTCCAACCTAGGGTGCCTTTCACACTGCTTTGCTATTAGAACTACCATCCTGGCCTGTTCATGCGCAGCCTCCAGCATGCAAAGTTCCTGCTAGCTGAATAATAAAGTTTGTTACCAAGAAATAAAAAAGTCAAATGCAAACTAATACCTAACTTAACAAGAAGTCTAGTGGCACTTTTAAAAGACTAACATTTATTTATCGCCTGAACTTTCATGGGAGAAAAATCTCACTTCATCAGGTGCTTGAAGATTTTTCTCCCACTAAAGCTCATGCAATAAATGTGTTTCTTTAAAAGTGCCACAAGACTCCTTGTTTGTTTTGCTCAGCTAGACTAACATGGCTGTGCCTTTGTAACTTAACAAGCTAACTGAATTCGAAGCAAAGGTTTTTCTCAACACATGCTTTCACTGGCTGAACTTCAGTCAGGAACACCTCCCACCAATTCACTGGTGCTTCCTTTATCTTCCAAATGTTGATGCCCTACATAAAGGGGAGGGCAGAGAAGTGATGTGTTAAATAATTTCTCTGTGAATCATCTGCAGCTGGTGTTCAGGTGACAGCAAATCTGTTTGGCTGAGAACCCCTAGATGTTTACTTGCCAAATATGTAAATTTCACACCTTTCTTCCCAGGAAAGAATGGCCCTTAAGCATATGGCAGGCCGTCTGATTATGCAGACACCTGCCTGAGGTACTGACTAGCCTTTTGTCTGAGAAATGGGTTTGGGCTGCTTCCCCACAATTGGAATGTGCCTTAGTAACATTATGCAGTAGAATCTTATAATTTTACATAAGATGTTGCCACATGTTTTATCAGGAAAATAATGATCGATGAATTATTAGTTTTCAAATTATATCAGAAGGCATGCTTTGTACACAATTTATAGTTTTCTAAAAGTGGACAACAAAGAACCACAGTCTGTCACAATATATAGCTGTAGATTAGAAAATGAATTTAAATCTTTTACCAAGTAAAAGTAAATACAGAAACTGCCGTACAGTGTAAGTGATGCTTCTATGTAGCAGCACAGAGAAATTTGAGTGGGACTGAAAGTGGAAAGAGACTAATCTTTTGAGACTATCCAGAGCAATTAAGAAAAATATCAGAGAGAGAAGAATCCCACAAGATGGTCAGTTTCCTCTTTTTAATATTTTTTTTAATTAAAAAAAAACAAAAAAAAACAAACATATGGATACTTCATAAAGAACAAACTACCACGAGGAAGGAAAATAAAGTGATAAGACACATAGATTATTTGTTCCATTCTGTAACTATAATAGACAAATGTTTTTAAGTAGGTATCGACAATGGCAAGAAGGGTTTTGGAAACTGGAATGAGATCTAGGGCTGAGTGACTCACTTCTGTCATCCTAAAGAGGGGGATGACCAAGAAGAGAACGTGTTGAACATATGCTGAGTGCTGCCAACTCTTTCAATTCTAATACAAGTCTCATGATATTTGGTGTTTTTCTTACAGCCCTAGCTCCTGAAGTCTTCTGACTGTGATTTTATTTAAAGAAACATTTCTAGTCTTCATGGTTCTGGAGAAAGTGTGATCCTCTAAAAGCTTAAAATCCTGAAAGCGAATAAAAAACCCTAAAATGTATTTTTTATAACCTTACAATTTTAAATCCAGTCATGATTTTTGGAGTGTGGTTTATTTTTTTATTTTTTTTTAAATGTGGGGCCGGCATTACTGCCAGAGTGCTCAGAAGAAGAAAGAAAAGAAGAGAAAAAGATCAGGTTTCTTTTCTATACTGTGAAACTTTCATCAAGCATCAGAAAAACAGTTCTGAAAGGTCCATGCACATAGATTCACTCTAGAGCAGTGGTGCCCTCCCCAATTGGCTGATCGCCATTAAAAACCTATGAGCTTTGCCTCATCTGCTGTCGAAAATTTGGAGACCACTGCCCTAAAGCAATGAGTTTTCAAACTTTTTTCCTCAGGACCCAATTAAAATAAAATTATTTATGCCCATGACCCAACAATTACATCTTTAAGTAATGCATTCTAGTCTTTCTGCAACAGCTGCAGAGGGCGCCGCAACCCAGTACCCGAGAGCCTGCGACCCAATAGTGGGTCCCGACCCATGGTTTGAAAATCAGTGCCCTAGAGTGATATGGGTGAGCATGCACTGCCATTATACTGATTCAGCTGATTAAACAGAGGATTTCAGACTTTAAAGCTATTGGGTTGGTACTTTTGATAAGTTACTAAGTTCATAATGTGAGAGTGAGGGAAGGAAGAACAAATATTTATTCAAGTATTCCTAGATTGCCAGAAAGCGCAAGAACATATATTCAGGATCAAATCTTGCAAAATGTCCAAGAAATATCCTTATCTTATCTACAGAATGTGACCAATTCTGAACCCACTCTGTTTTCAAATAATGTTATTGCCTCTAGCCAACATAGATGGAGTATAAATTACTGACATTTGGCTTTCATTATTTTCTGATGTGAATTTACAAATACACTGTGAATGCTAAGGAAATTCATCTGTCATAATTTCAATTTACTTCTATACGTGCCCACCATGACTTTCAGTATTTGTCAAGGTTTTGACTCCAAAGTATCTATGTGTTCCATCCCCGAAACAAGGACTAGAGACAGTTGTCCTAGCTGAGGTGTTTATCTAGTTTAAGGGACACCACCAAATACTTCTCTTCCCCCCACCTTCACCCCCAATTGTTTGTAATGTCCTAATTAGAAGCTTTAAAATTAAGTGCCTTTACTTACATTGTGTTCCTTTAAAAAAAATTCTGCAGTCCCTGATTGACTCCAATTCTGATCTCTGCTGGACAGTTTTAAGTTTTGGAGTAATTCTTCAGAGTGCAGTAGAGTTATTCTAGGTTTGTGGTGGTGTAAGTGAGGGCAGAGCAATCTACTGCTTCTTTCCTTCTTTGTCACTTGCACAGTAGAAGCCAACACTCTTCTATTTTATTCATTTATTTCTCTGTGCATCACTAGGACTTGGACTGAAGCAGCACAAGAGGAACAGTTTGCCTCATTAAAATAAGTTTGATATGAGAAGACAAAGATGAAATAGGGTTCCACTTTAGAACTGTTTACCATTAAAGTCATGCACTGAAAATGTCTGCATGCAACTGAGAATGGGGCTTTTTAATTAGCACGTGCTCCATCTACTGGTTATGCAGCAGCGAACTACAGAATGCAGGATCTTGTGCACTACATTCTGTAAATATTAAGAATATTCACTTAATTTCCCAGTAACAGGTGGAATATATTCTGAATTCAGGTGGCATTTCAACAGATTGCAGTAATTTCTCTGTAGTTAATATTTATTAGTGCTACGTTAAAATCTACAACTTCAAGTCACATGGGACAAAACCTTACTCAAGTATTTCATGGAAGTTTTGATCAAGTAAAAACCAAATCAGGGCCTCATAATTCAGATTTATAAAATGTCCCATTAGAAGGTGCACTGTGTTACTGAATGTTGTAGGCAGCCTGCAAAACAATTTTTTTAAACAAGTGTAAACACTGCTGTTGGTATAATTTTCATAGCTTCTTCTGCTTACCTCCTTTCCTATTGTATTAATGCTTTTGCAAAAAGGTTTAAATAAGAGATTACTAATGATTTCATACTTGAATAAAAATATTACAATATACTTTGTCATGCTTGTCCTTCTGGCAAAATACAAAGTGCTCCAGATAAGATAAAATGTCATTTCCAATATTCATTGTGCAGCTTTTAAAAGTTTATATGCAATCAGCCTTTTAAATAAGGGAACATTAACCATTCTGTCTAATGCAGTGGTTCTCAACCAGTGGGACACAAAAGTAGTCTAGATGGGACACAGGGTTTTCATAACCATTACTAAGAATTGGCTCTCCCTCCCACTGATCTGCCCTGCACACCTGACCCAGTATCATGTATAAGCCATAGCAATGACATTTATACTTAACCATATTACAATTTTCAGCTACTAATGAAATTATTGTTTGTGTTTTAAAAGCATAACAATAAAATTTACTCCCAACAATATTACAGTAAGTTTTAAGGACATAAAAAATTGCAGTAAGTGATCAATATGACAATGCCTGTAAACATATACATGTCCTTCTTGGAAAAAGTGGGCTTTGTTTCCATCAGGGTGGGTTCCAGGTTCTTTGATAGAGTGATTGGTGGGACGCAAGGTTGAGAACCATTGGTCTAATGGACTTCTGCAATACATAAGCAGCAAGGGCCAGATTTTCAAAGATGCTCATCACCCTGCACCTCTCACTGTGATGCTTATGACAGGTATGGCAGTTTCCAGCAATATCTCCAGTACACCTTATTGCAGGGGTTCTCAACCCTGGCCCATGACATTTGTTAAGTTTTACAGCATGCCTGTAGGTCCTTTTATTGTTTTAAATAGGTTCTCTGTAATGCTTTTATATGAAGAATAAACCTGCTTGTCATACTCTTGGAGAGCAATCCAGACCCGTGAGGGTTTGTGTCACCATCTGCCCTGCAACCTGGGGAGCCTCACAGTGGTTTACAGTTCTAGCCCCCATGGCCACTCAAACAGCCAAAGAGCATGCAGGTCACAGCGTGAGTACGTGTAGCTGCAGTCCTACTCTAACACCTCTGCCCAAACAGCCTGTAAGCAACATGCCAGCCAGCTTCCAGCAGCTGGTTTTTCCTTTTTTGCAACATGACTCCTCCCCCCCATATGTGAATTGCACTGACCAGCCCTCTCCTGGACAATTATTATAGGTCTGTTTATCCTGCAAGAAGTCAATATCCAACCAGTTTGCTACTTTAACTAGTTACCCACACAGATCAGTTTAACCACAACACTGCATTAATTCTAATTAAAGAATTAAACCAGTTTAGACTCAGACTTTAAGGTCAGAAGGGACCAGTATGATCATCTAGTCTGACCTCCTACAAAATGCAGGCCTCAAGACCTCACCCACCCACTCCTGCAATAGGCCACCAACCTATGACTGAGTTATTTACCTCCTTAAATCATGATTTAAGGACTTTTAAGATACAGAGAATTCACCAGTAGGTGAACCATGCCCTGTGCTACAGAGGAAGGCGAAAAACCCCCAGAGCCCAGGCCAATCAGCCCTGGGGGAAAATTCCTTCCCGGCCCCAAATATGGCGATCAGTTAAACCCTGAGCACATGGGCAAGTCTCAACAGCCAGTTATCCAAGAAACAATTCTCTGTAATAACTCAGAACACACCCCATGTACTCTCCCCTCTTAGTTTAACTATCAAGAGATGTTCTCAATTTAAGTATATGCAACAGAAGTCAAATGGCTATAAGAAAAATAAAGATACAGTGGTTTCTAGCAGCTAACGTTAAACTAGGCTTGGTTCAAGGCAAAATTCTTAGCGCAGGTTCCCAAACAAGATTGCCAATTAAGTTTTTGTATCAGGATCCCACTCAAAAGACAACAGGCTGGTTCCTTATCATCATCTTAGGTGAAAGAGAGAGGTTCCTGGGGTGTTCTGTGCCCCACACTTCTTTAGGCCAGTTCCCCCTTGAAGTGGTATTCTTCTGAAGAATACATCTCAAAGCAAATTTTAGAGGGCAACATGGAGTCTGAGGGTTAAGATGGTCCCATGATCTTTCTCGCCTGGTATACTGAGATGTAGATTTGGCTTGTTTCGATCATGCCATCTCACAGACTCTCTACTATTATTTGTAAGTTGATATAAACCAGTGCTTTTTTTTGTAAAAGAAAAAGGTGCTGGTACTTGGCCAGGGACCTGGGGCTGCCGGTGGCGGCAGCAGGAGCCGGAGCCGCATCACTGTGAAAAAAAAAGGTGCCATTACTCAGTAGCCCTGAGTATCATCACAAAAAAAGCCCTGATGTAAACATACATTCCTTTGTTTAGGATAGACCTATTTAACCACTTCTGAGCGAGGACTGCATCTGATGAAGTGGGCTCCAGCCCATAAAAGCTTATGCCCCACCTAAATCTTTTTTGTTAGTCTTAAAGGCTATGTCTACACTTGTAAAGGTAAGTCAACTCTGTTAAGTCAACTTAACAGAGTGGCTACACTTTAAGTCGACCTTGTTAAGTTGACTTAACAGTAGACATAGCCATCCACACTGGCTTTAAGTCAACTTAATGAGGTCGACTTAGCACTATTCCCCGTCCACACTGGCTTTAAGTCAACTTAATGAGGTCGACTTAAGGCTTAAGTCGACCTTCAGAGGTGGTGTTATTTAGTTGACTTAAGGAAGCACTTAAGTCAACTTAATAAAAGCCCAGCATGGACTCAGCTTTGTGTAGGTCGACTTCAGCGTCTTTAAGTCAACCTAAGTTGCCAGTGTAGACGCACCCTAAGGTGCCACAGGACCCCTCGTTTTTGCTGAAAACAGACTAAACACGGCTGCCCCTTTGAAACTAGTTAGGACTGTGCTACCAATATAACATGGGGAATTTATAACTTTACATACAACATTGCCGTGTACATTTCACCATACTATTATTGATCAGTGAATTACTTGTTTTCAAATAATAAGGCATATTTGGTACAAAGATTATTACACTAGTGAATAGTGTGCAAGTATAGAGGTGTCTTCCATTACACTTGTGTACAAATAACTGTGTGGTCATTTATAGTAGTGGTCAATACACTGGAGAGAGGCTTTGGAGAGAAAGCAAAGTGCAGGTGCCAGCCTTTTACATAGTCTGGCCTTCTGAAAATACCACAATGTGGGGCAAGGAGTCATGAAGCCTTAGAATCCTGGTCAGGAAGGTCTCTGCCCAAGAGTGGTTACAGCTTGAAGCCAGAAACCTAAAGTAGGTGCCTGTGGCGAACCACAGATGGGCGGGAATACTGGTGCAGTTGCCTTGAAACTGTGATAGTGCTTACAGACAGATTTTCAAAAGAATCAGCGCCCAGCATGCCTTTTTGAAACATCTAATTTTTTTTTCCTGGTACCTAAATGGGAGCCAACCTTTTCTACAAATTTGGCCCCACATGTGTGCAGAGTGTTCTGTGTACTCAGGGAGTTACCATCACAGGGTTTGAGGAGTTGTTTTTATTTTGGTAATCTCTATGTTGCAGTAGGTCCTGCACTTGTACTGAAAGGCTCTGTTCCAACCCAAAAAGCTTGCTATCTAAAAAACCAAACAGGGGAGAGGCATACAGTTAAAAATATACATAGTTTCTACTTTAATACAAACCGTATTCACTGATAGTTAAGTTTGGTTGTATGAGGACACAAACTGCTCACCTGAATCTTAAAAGCATGGAATATGAAGGGTAGTCTTCACCCCAACTGCTGCCTCAGGGAGGTGAAAAGTCAAGCTTGATCAGAATCAGATGTTCCAGGGAAAGGCCATGCTCAAATATCAAAGGGTCCCTAAAGTGCCAGAGTGCGAGAGAGCAAGCAGGGGAACACAGCTGTCATTTATGATTGGCCTTCATTCTTAACTGGAAAATGTGTTCTTGAATTGCAATACTCCTGTGAATGCATGTTCTGTTTCAATTCATTAGGAATCTTTGCTGCAGCATTATTGACCTAAGCTACTGAACAATGAACTCAGAATGATTAATCACATATGCATTCCAGAAACATTTTTCTGTGCTGGACTCTTTCACCAGCAACAGTGCTGTGCTTTGTCTTTCAATTCCACATTCCAGCAAACCAAGGGCAGCTCTGCCTTCCATGGTACAGTTTTTTGGTTTTGCATCATCATTTGGCTAAGTGACTCCATATTTTTGCATTCTCAAGAGCCAAGCTCAGCCTGGATTTGGAAGCAATAGAAATTTGAGGGGATTTTTGCTCTTAGTAACATTTGATATCCATGTAAGCACTTGGTCATTAAATTAAAAGGCCAGTTATTACAAGAGAAAAGAAGCATATTGCATCCTTGCAATCAAATGTAAAACAATGATATTTCAGTATCAGTCCTGCATTTTATAAAGTCACTCACAAAAAACTAGGCCTGGAATTGAAATCCTCTGAATTTTGGTCTGGATTCAAATCTATACCTAAATGCATCTTTAACAGGCCCAATCTGGAATGTGAATCCAACCTGAACTTTGAGAAAGTTCAGTTCCTGATTTTATAGCTCAATTTTAGCTTTAATCATTATTCAAATTGTTTAAATTGCTGTCTCCTGAACTGACATACTGAATGCCCCTAGCTCCCTCTCAAATATCCTACACTAAATCAAACAGATTATTTCACTCTCATTTCAAACATTCCTTAATTCCAGTGAAACACTTGGTTTTAGACATTTGTTTTTCATTTTTCTGCTTTATGCTTGACATGACTCTTAGACTACTTAGATCTATCTGGATCGATTGAGCAGAAGCAAAGATCTGCATTTCCCAGGGTGCAGCGAAGTGGAGATGGTTCACCAAAGGGAAGTGACAAAGTCGATGGGAGTTACGCAAGCTCCTCTGCGTAGCTTGCAGAACACCCGCTGACTGCTGCCCAATTTCACCAGCAGTGTAGACCAAGCCTTAAGGTATCACACTAGTTGAAATATTTTCCATACAGTATATACACAGCAACAACAAAAATGTACATAAAAGTAATGATGCACAATCATTCATAATAGAAAAACCTTTCATTGATATTGGAGATATTCGTAAGATTTGCAACTTGGGCTCTGAGAATCAGTTAAGTGTGTTGCTGGTATAAAAGTCAAATGTTTAATTACTTCTCCCTTTGGCTACACTATGCAGAGGGTTGTCAACCTCATTAACAGAGCTAATTCTTTAAAAAACCCAGAGACATCATGTTTGACATGACACTAAAGAAAACTTGACTCAGATCATTTGCAGCCAGCAAATGCGAGTTAACTTGATATAATTTCTCATCCCCCTAATACATTTTGCTGTCATGAAATAGACCTACTTACTGTAAATAAAGGGATGTCCACAATAAATTTTGAGTTTTAGAAATACATATAGGATTGTTTGTGTGTTTTCCCAAAAGGCTACATTGTCTGTATTGAGACCAGAGATTTTGGCTGCCATGTCATTCATCCACATTCTCTAATTCACTAAGAAGAGACACAGTCAACTTTACAGTTCATCTGCAATCAAGCAAGGACACCTACAACATTATTATGTCACTTGCAATGTTTCTGCTGCCTCCGATATTTAAGAGACATACCTTTTCAACAAAACTGGTGGGGATTGTGTACTCTGAAAAGCAAACCTCAGCATTCAGTAAATAGCACAAGCAAGAAAATTTGCAATGGGATGCAATGGCCAACTCCATTGATACTAAGGAGGCGAGGACTTGGCTCTAATACTCTATCTTGAGATCCTTACTTATGCCAACATGCCTCCAAAACTACTGTTAATGGAGAGCAGGCTCAAGTCCTATTATGTTGCCATTTGGAAATAGCAGATTCCAGTCTTGTGGTCATGAATATAATAGCAACCCTCTCCTTTTATTATAAGCTCTGTGAGTTAAATGTACTAATCAGAAATAAATGTTATGATAAAACTGGAAGAGCAATAAGATTCCAAATTGTAATGCAAGTGAAATAGATATTGCTGTTTAATGGTCTTCGGTTGTACCTTCGCCTGTCTTCCTACAATGGCATTTTGAATCCTGTAGGTGGCATACTGCTACTTCTGCTTTGCAGGCTATTGCCTCCAGGGCTCTATAGTGAACATTCAATTATCCACTAAACAGCAAGTTTGGATTACTAGATACTACTGTAGTAAGTGGAGAAAATAATGGCTATATATTTGGAGCCAATAGATCCACGATGGGAAAAATCAGCTTTATTAAGCTGTTTCTTAATGCACATTGTGAATTCTTATTGTTAAAGAGGTGCAACATTTGGAGCTAACCCTAACCCCCTACTGAGCATATTTATGGCTTGCCAGCAGGCAGATAGATATGCAAATGCATTTGTACCTGCGTGCATGCACTATTGGAGGCATTGATGCAAATCTGATTTGTTTATACATGACTAAATAGGTAACTACCAAGTTATGTTTAGATACAAATCAAAAATTTGCAAACATATATTTCAGTAGTGTACATACAATGCAGAAACATTTTCATGTTTAGGAATACATGCCTTCCTACCTGCTAATAAATAAATAAAATCAGGCACTTAGCCCAAGATTACCAGAAGTAACTAATGATTTTGGGTGCCTCTGTTTTCAGACGTTCCACTTCAGCCTCCACAGAGTCCTGATTTTCAGAAAGTGCTGAGAACCCATCCTCCAAAAAAACAGGCCTCTATGGTATCTTAATTTGGGCATTCAGAAAACTGAAGCACTAGTCAGTTTGAAAGTATTGGCCTTAATGTGCACTGTTGGGCAGTTTATAACACTGTCTCTCTACATTCAGTTTTAGTGACTTCAGAAGAATCCTTACAATGGTGAGGGAGAGACTAGGAGACTTCCTTCTTAGATAGTGATGCAAAAACACTGAATTTTCACAGGGTTCTAAAGAAGGGAGTTGTGCAGTGAAATATCCTAAGTCTGGTATAAAAGAAACTACTGAGCTTCACTGAGCCTGCTCAGCACTGATGATGAACACCTTCAAGGCTCAGTCCGCCTGGAGGGGGAGGAGCTTAAGAAGGAACAACCTGCCACAGGTGAACAAAGGGAGGGCTATTCCGCCACCGCAGAGGCTGGTCAGCTGACATCATGGGCTCACTGCTTCTCATGACATAGACTGTAAGATCAGAAGGGACCAATATGATCATCTAATCTGATCTCCTGTATAATGCAGGCCATAGAACCTCACCCACCCACTCCTGTCATAAATTTCTAACCTATGACTGAGTTATTAAAGTCCTCAAATTATGGTTTAAAGAATTTAATGTATAGAGAATCCACCAGCAAGTGAGCTATAGAGGAAGGCAACTCCCCCCCCCCCCCCCCTCGCAGAGCCTTTGCCAATCTGCCCTCAGGGAAAAATCTTTCCTGACCCAATATGGTGATCAGTTAAACCCTGAGCATGTGGGCAAGACTTCTGAAGCTGCAAGGACCAGCTGCAAAGCAGTATGCCCCAAAAGGAGGAGCCAGAGGTAGGCCCTACTAAGGGACAAGAGACCCTGATAGACCAACCTGAAAGAGCGGAATCTAGAAAGACTGACAGAGAGACAGGCCACATTTTCCTTTATTTTCATTCAGCATTTCCTCTCTTATAAGAAAGGGAAGAGGAACTTTCTCTTGTTTGTTCACTCAGAGAGCCCCTTGTGTACTCTGAACAGGGACAAGCACAGTGTGTACGTGACTGGCTGTGGGGTTTTGAGCAGGGTTTGAGGGAGCCTCTCCCCCAGGAATATTATTTTCTTTTCAGTACAGATGGGGAAACAAAACAGAAAGATTACAAAGTCACTTGTTCAAGGTTACACAATGTCAGTGGCAGAGCCAGGTTAAGAATTGAAGTGCTCCCGTCTCCCATGCAGATGCTTTGATTATTAGACAATTTCACCTCTCAGAACTTTAATAGTGATGTAGGAGACTCATTAAATTGCAAATTCAAGTTTATACCACTCAAAGTTCACTATACTTAATGAAGTATTCAACTGTCACATTCAGGGGGAGAAATCACCATTTGAATCAAGAACTTGTCAATTGATTTTGCTACCAGGATTAATATACAAAGTTACAATTTTTATTTTAAATTGATGCAGCACTGGTGTCAATTGGATATCATATAGTTAAAAAAAATCACTGCTCTATTACATTAGTGTAAAGTAAACATACAAAAATAGAAGATAATCTAGTAACAAAAATGTGGCTGCAGTCATATTTCAAGCAGTGAGAGAAATATTCTTCTTGTGGAACTGCCTCTTGAAAATCATAGATTAATTATAAAAAAAGACTGTAAAGGTCAGGGGTAAACTCATACAACCAAAGAATCCAGGATTAAAAATAGCCTGTTTCCAGTAAGGCCTCAAACTAGAGTGTGAAGTCTTACATACAATGGTCCAGATGCCGCTTTCACGTACCGGACATATTTAACATTCATATTAGTACTTGTGAGCTGTGCATGCAAATATGAGGACACAACTTGCTCCTAAATAAGCTGCTATTTCTAGCTAGAACAGGCAAGGACAGAATCAAGATATGTAAAAAATATGTTCCTCAAAAACTCCCCAGATCCTTTTACCTTTACTTTCATGACACATACACTTTTAATATTTGTAAAACCCTTTACAGATCTGAGTTCTTATGATGCTGCATGGCATTTGGAGTCTGATTTTTAAAAGTAAAGATGCAAGAAGGCAGGGCTGGTTTTAGAGGAGACAAGCAAGGCAATTGCCCTGGTACCAGCTTGCAGGAGCTGTTGTGCTGACTGTTTTTGCTCTGCTCTGATCAGCTTATCCATTTTGGAGAGGGTTTGTATTGGCTGCTTGGGACAGGCAAAAGTTATTTTCTGCCCTGACTGCCAAACCAACTAAGCTGCTCCTGCAGCTAGAAACCAATCGGATTTTCAAAAGCATCTAGGTGCCTATCTCTAAGGAAGCCAAGCATCTGAATACCTTTAAAAATTTGGCCTTTGATAATTATGCGAACTACTCCTTGTTTCCAGAGCTCAGATGTCAGAGCTGGGAGAGGAGGGCAACTAGGGGAAGAGCCCAGTGGGGGCTGAGGGTGGGAGGAAACGATTGGGAGCCTGTGCCCCAAGTCTCTTTTCTATATACCAATGCCCCTGGTGGGAGGGAGTATCTAACGTGATCCCACAGGGGTCAGTCCTGAGTCTGGCACTATGCAATATTTTCATTAATGACAGTGGAATGGAGAGCATGTTTATAAAATTCAGAGAACACCTAGCTGAGAAGGGGGGGTGAGCACTTGGAGGCCAGGATTAGAATGCAAAACAACCTTAAACTGGAGAACTGGCCTGAAAATTACCAGGACAAAATTCAGTGAAAACAAGTGAAAAATAATACAATGAGGAAGGGGGAAAAAAAACAAAAACAAATGCAAAGCTACAAAATGGGAGATAGTTGGCGAGGTGCTAGATGAAAAGATCAAGAGTTATAGTTAATCACGAACTGAGTACAAGTCAACAATGCAATGCCTTGCAAAAAAAGGCAAATGTCTGACATAACAAAACATGTGAGGTAATCATCCAATTGTACTCCACAGTAGTGTGGTCTCAGCTGAAGTACTGTCTCCGGTTCCACATGCCACACTTTAAGAAATATGTGAACAAAAGAAGTGAGTCCACAAGAAAGCAGCAAAACGATAAAAGGTTTAGAAAACTTGACCTATAAGGAAAGGTTAAAAAAAACTGGGCATGATTAGCCTTGAGAAAAGAAGACAGAAGAGAGGATCTGATAAGTCTTCAGGTATGTTAAGGTCTATTATAGAGAGGACTGATCAACTGTTCTCCATAGCCACTGAGGGTAAGTCAAAAACTAATGAGCTTCCTCTCCACCAGGGGTCGGCAACCCCCAGTACACATGCCAAACGTGGCACATGGGCCGAGCCTGAGCAGCACACAGCACCGCTCAGGCTCCCCCGCTGGCCCCGGCCCCGGGACCCCAGTGTGGCCTGGGGCCATAAAAGCCGCATGCCGCAACTCCAGGCCCCTGCTGGCCAACCTTCCCCACTGCAGAGCACGGCCAGCAGGGAAAAAGAAGCCGTGGCGTGGGGCTCCTGCACCAGCTGGCCCCACCCCCTGCTGGGCAGGGCTGCTGCAGGGGAGTGAGGCAGGTCGGCCCACCCAGAGCCACCACTGCCTGCAGGAGCCAGCCCCCAGGGCCGGGAACCGGAGGCCACCTGCCGGCAGGAGCCGACCCCGACCAGGAACCGGAGGCCTGGCCCTGCGCCCTTTTGGCCCTGCCCCCGGCATCTGCTGAGGGTGCAGTGGGTGGGGCTGGCATGCGGGCCGGCAAAGGTTGCCAACCCCTGCTCTCCACTGAAGGAGATTTATAGTTAGAAAGTTTTCCCTAATATCTAAACTAAGACTAGTAAGCTCTGAAATAGGCCTCCAAGGGAAAATCTGTAATTGTGGGAAACCCTGTAATTGGACATTTTAAAGAACAGGTTGGACAAACATGTTGGGGATAGTCTAAGTTTACTTGGTCCTGCCTCAGCACAGAAAGCTGGACTTTACTTTGAGGTCCCTTTCACCTCTACATTTTTATGGTTCGGTGAAGAAAATAGGAGAAAGACAGCCCCGATGACCATTTCCCCACACACATCCTGGTGAACAGAGAGGACATTCTGTGGTACATCACAGAATCTTCTCTGATGTCCCACAGTTTATCCAGTGTAGTTCTGGTGCCATCTATCTCGTTTGCTAATGGACTTGCAAATAGCATGTAGTAGTGTTGTAACCAATATTGGTCCCAGGCTATGGGAGACAAGAAGGGTGAGGGAATATCTTCTTAGATTAACTTCTAATGAGAGAAGTCAAGTGACTTAAAAAGCTTTGCATAAGCTCAAAAGTGTGTCTCTCTCTCACCAACGGAAATTGGTCCAAAAAAAAAAAAAAAAAAAGACCTCACTCTCATCTCCTATTAATCAACAGTTTGTTTGGCCAATGGTCCAAATACTTGGGGTCAGGAGTATGCTGAACTGGAGCCTTTAGTGCTCCCCAAGCTCTAGGGCAACCTATCTGGCAGTAAGGACTTGGCACCTGCCACCATGAAGAACTAGCAATTCCCAGAGAATAGATTACGTTCTTACATCTTTGCAGGGTTAAGAATCAGAATTAGAGCCTGGGGGTGTTTTTCTAAATATTCTCCATCAAGATCTACTAAGTCCTTCTAACACTGACTGTTCTCTGAATGCTGATTTAAGGTGCATGTGGCATGCAACTCTGCTGTGGGGATACACTTCTGAGAGTTTATTGTATTCAATACCTGAATGACTTGCCCCTTGTAATCACTTACACTTCTGCAAACTAGATGCAAAGATTACTACTCTTGAGTGCAGAATGCTGCCATACACTTGTGTGCGCGCGCGTGTGCATCCAGTGTTGAGGCAGCACAGAGGCACGCAGAGCCAGAACCAAACCAAGACAAGACACCTCCTCTGATTAAATGAAAGCAAGAGCATTATGTACAAGGGTGAAGTGATCAACGTCAGTTCACCTCAGACCATTCATAGCTCATCTTCCACCCAGTCACCTATGCTAGGAAGCTGTTATACAACTGCCTAGGATTGCAAAGACCTTTTCTGTTCTCTAAATAGCGTGGGCCAAATTCATAACTAGCATAAGCAGACTGACTCAATTGTAGTCAGAGGAGTTTTCCCCAGCTGTGTCAGCGGTGTATTTGGGCCTGCAATACTACTATAAATAGAGGGTAAAAGTCACTCCTTTGCAGAGAAGCTCCACAAGGCTTGTGCATCTATTAAGTCCCATTTAAAACCTATTTTGATGGTGTAAGGTTGCACAGGCTGTGTTCAGGCTCCTGCATAGGGGTGAGTTTCACAGAATTGCTGCTGTTTCAACTAGTCCAATTACTGATTTTGTCCATTAAATCATCTTTATAATCATGCTTTGGTTCTAGGAACTGGACTGCCTTCTGAGAGAGAATATTTTAATAATGAAGATTAATTTTCTCTTTTGGGAAATTAGGGTAGGTAAGATTGGGATAAGAGGCATCAGTTACTATGTTTTGTTCCAGCAGTATTGTTAAAAAACCCACAGCAGGTGACAGTACAATTCATTTTGCATACTTCAGTAAAGTACCGTCTGGAAATGCATTTACGTTAATGAGTCAGTTGTCAATTTCTAAAGAGGTAGCCATGTTAGTCTAGTTCAGCAAAATAAGTAAGGAGTCCTGTGGCCCTCTAAAAACTAACACATTTATTTTTCACATGAGCTTTCGTGGGTGAAGTCCCACTTCACCAGATGCCAGAAAGTGGGACTTCACTCACAAAAGCTCATGTGAAAAATAAATGTGTTAGTTTTTAGAGGGCCACAGGACTCATTTGTTTTGTCAATTTCTATTTTTTCCACCTACACTGGGGTACGTCTACACTGGCAGCTTAGGTTGACTTAAGGACGCTTAAGTCGACCTACAATACTCCACGTCCACACTGAGCTTTTATTAAGTCGACTTAAGCGCTTCCTTAAAGTTGACTTAATAACACCATCTTGAAGGTCGACTTAAGGCTTATATTGACTTAAGTCGACTTAAGCCAGTGTGGACAGGGAGTAGCCCTAAGTCGACCTAAGTGCCCTCCAGACCTCCCTCCCAGAGTTCCTGGCATAGGAAGAGCCTGCCCTGGCCAACCACAGGGCAGGACACAGCCCTGACCATCCTGCTCCCCAGAGCTGGCCAGGCCTGCTGTCCAGGAACATGGCTGAGCAGAGCAGCCAGCACCGCAGGAGGGGCCCCATCCTGGAGCCACCAGGAAATCCTGGACCTGCTGGCCATTTGGGGGAAGGAGGCACTGACTTCCTGGTTGCAGGGTAGCCACTGCAACTGGGAGGTATATGCTTCTATCTCCTGGGCACCAAGGGGCACACCCATGACACCCAGCAGGTCCAGGTGAAAATAAAGGACCTCCGCCAGGGCAATCAAAAGGCCTGGGAGGACATGCTCTAGACAGGGGTAGCCCCTATCACCAGCTGCCAGTATTACAAGCAGCTGCGTGCTTTTCTGAGGCAGGAGAGGGGCAGCCTCCCAGCCCAAATTGACTCCACCAAGCCCCCCTCCCTCGATGACAACAGCGAGGAGGGCTCAGTGGACGAGGATGTGGTGCTGGAGCAGGGGGAGATCAGCCAGCAGCAGGGCACCTTGCCAGCCCCAGAGTCAGCTGCCAGCCCGGGTGGCCCCAGCCTCAGAGCAGGAGGCTCCCCCTGCTGAGGAAAAGCCATGTGAGGGGACAACATGACTGACACCCACTGCACCTGCTGGTGAGTGCTCACTCCAGCCCTCCCTCCCTACAGGCAGGGCTGTGCATGCCTGTGGAACAGGGACTGCAGGGGGATATGGCCCAGGGACAGGCAGGGTCCTGGGAGCAGAACATGGAGGCCCCCCTACAGGGCAGAGGGGCTGGGGTCTGTGTGGCGGAGGGACCCGGACCCAAGCAGTGCGGTGGCATGTCAGGAGATCGTAGGCGGGAGTGCCAAGGCCAGACAGCATGCGCCCGACACCATTGGCACATGGCCTCAGAAGAGGCCCCCAGGGCAGGGCTGCCTGCAGCTCCCCACCGTGGGCACCGCACCTGACCTGGGCAGCACAGCGGCGTGTACCAAGGGGTTCCTGTCCCAAAGGACAGGGATTGGGAAGCAGGGGGACAGTCAGGGGACAGCAGCTGTCGCCAGGCTGCACACCGCACCAGCTAATGGGAGGGACTCTGTTCTTTGCTTCTCTCCAGCAGCCCCTGTGCCCTTGTCCCAGGACCCCGCCAGCCCTGACCAGGAGGAGGAGGAGGGCACCTCGCTTGCGGAACGAGCATCTCGGGGAGCTGGTCCACATCACCGAGAGAACCAAGGCAGGACTGACGGCCCGGCAGGAGCAGGAGGATGCCCACTGGAGGGTCGAGCAGAGGCTGCTCAAGCAGATGCTCGACTTAATGGAGCAGCAGACCCAGTCCCTGGAGCGCCTCGAGGAGAGCCTGTACCCTCAGCAGGCCGAGGGTGCCCCTCTTCCGGACCCCAGCAGTACCGCTCCTCACCGGCGGCCCAGAACGCGGGGTGGATGTCTGCAGGCCCGGGACCCACCTGCCCGAGGTCGACCTAGCAACTGCCAGTGTGGACATAGGCAGTCGACTTAAGTCTCCAGGGCTATGTCTATGCTAGAAAAGTTAACTATAGTTGTGTATCTGTGCTGGAGCCATTCGAGTACTTCCAGAGAGACATTTGGGTTTCTTCAACGTTACAGTCTAACTTCTTAACCTTCAAGTGAAAAGGAACTTACCCCCCCCCCCCCCCGCTATTGTTATAGGCTGCAACCCTAAAATAACCAACTACAAGTGAAAGTTAGGAAGGAGAAAAACATTTCCTCTGTTCCCTTCCTCCAGTTTCCTTATTTAGTGCATTTGACAGCACTTTAGCTAGTCACCATTTCTCCTGTACGGTGAATCAATTTCCTCTGTTCTGTGGCTCTTTTACACAGTAGCATGGAGAGAAAACCATATGTAATTGAAAACCCATAGCAATTGGCAGAGGGACTCATCAAAATGGGCAGTGACAAACAACGTGACTGCGAGGGAACGAAACTCGGGGAACCGGCTAGCACATCAGGGCCCATGCCCTGTGTGCCCAATGCCCATGCTTGTAAGCCTCACTATAACCCAGCTCACCTGTTGCCATAGCAATAGAGTTAGACCAGAATGTTAACTCAGCCAGTTTGAGCTGGTTCTTAAGGTTTCCTATAAAGCCATTCAAAAAACCATGGATTCTTCTGCGTCTTTCTGACATCTTCTTGGATATAAACTATTCCAAATACTCATCACAACACTCACCTGCTCACCAAAGCAGAACACACTTCCTCACATCTCTGCTCCCAAGCAGAAACTGACTTGTTAGGCCCTGCAGCTCCTTTTATCTGAGCCTGCTGGACTCTGATTGGCTGCTTCCACAAAGCCTCTGTAGGTATGCCTGGAGGAGTCAATTTCATTGTTTCTTTCCTCTCACTTCACTGTATCCTGGGGCAAGATGTAAAAGGGCTGCAGGGCCTCCTTTAGGGAGCCACAAAGGGCAGGTATACCCTGTCACAGATGCTCACTCTGAGTGCCGTGTAACCTTAATTAACCTCCATTCCCTGAAAAAGGATCATATTTCTGCTCAAAGAAAGAGCAGCAATGCCTGGCGTTGCGTGAGGCAGTTTTAAGCTCTTCAGAAAGGAATGCATAGATAGAGTTTATAAATTCTACAGGTTCTCCCCTGTGGAGTTCATAAACTCCTAACTCAAGCAGCTTTTTTTTAAAAAAAAAATCAGAGTTCATGGGCTACATCCCTGTTTCATAGAGGTTCTCACTAGAGTGCTTCGTAGCTTATAAAATCCACAGAGCTTCACAGATAAAAGCCATAGAGCTCACCAAATTCTCAGTTTCAAAACAAATTAAAAACTTCAGAGTTACTCAAAGGCATTAGCTCTGGCTGAGGACAAGCACATAAAATAAATTGTAAATCTTTAGGCCAACCTGATTTTGAGATGAGATGTTCCAATAATGAAAATAAAATCTTTTTAATAACATGCATGAAAATTTATTTCAGAAAAAAACACTGTAATGATGTAATGGGGGACTCAAAGTAAGCATTATAATGGGACGATAATTAAAACCTTATCCATGAGTTAGTATTGTTGTGCCCCATAATTTGGGCCATTTACTCTTTCATGCAAGCCTTATTGGTCTCTTCTAGAAAGTCTTTAACAAGCTGTACCGCAGCATTCTTGTGTTCCTTCATTAGTTCTTGAGAGCTCTATTGATGACATATGGTAAAGAGGAAAGAAGAGCACAATGGGCTTTCATCCTTTCACTTACTTCCAGACATCATAAAGCTATCAATTCTCAAATCTGTCCTCTCCTGGGGGCCTCAGGGCATTTCTGAAAGTACACTCATTCTTTCAGCTCTTGCTTTATCTATGCTTTCCTTAAAAATAGCAGGTGAGGAATTAGCTGCCTTCTCTTGTAATTTCCTTCTGCTTAGAAAGACAACAGAGTCCTGTGGCACTTTTAAAGACTAACAGATTTATTTATCGCATGAGCTTTCGTGGTAGAAAATCCCACTTCGTCAGACGCTTTGAAGATAGGAAAGTTACAGTGTGGGAGGAAATTAAATGCAGGGGAGTGTATGACTCATGCGATAAATAAATCTGTTAGTCTTTAAAAGTGCCACAGGACTCTGTTGTCTTGTTATACACTCCCCTGCATTTAATTTCCTCCCACTCTGTAACTTTCCTATCTTCAAAGCATCTGACGAAGTGGGATTTTCTCCCACGAAAGCTCATGCGATAAATAAATCTGTTAGTCTTTAAAAGTGCCACAGGACTCTGTTGTCTTTCTACAATAGACTAACACGGCTACCCCTTTGGAATTTTCCTTCTGCTTAGTATTTCTGAGAAATAGGGAGGTATGTTTTCACATAGCTTACAGACTGCTTGCTCCACAATTCCCACTGATATTAATGGGAAATAAATGAAGGGAACAAGCCCCAGCAAATCCTTGTGCATGTAGATGAAGGTGGCCATTGTCACTACCTTGTCTGAGGCCTAAAAGATGTATGCTACATAATACACTATTCACTAGCCATATTATTAAAAATAAGGGGTCTATCTTTAAAACCCAGGGGTCTGGGTAAATCAGGACATGCAAATACAAAAATTAGTAACATTTACATAACAAGTTAATTTTTTCTGAGGGTCACAACTGCAGCAACCAACTATCGCATGAAAACATTTTGTAGCTGAATCCTGAGTACTGAATAGGAGATGGATCGCTTGACAGCTTTGAATCAGGTTATGTACACATAGCAGTCTTGTCCCGCAATAAATTTTGGCGGGACAAGCAAAGTATTATAACTGTAATACTTTCCCCCGTTCATACAGAAATCCTTCTAATGCAAAGGAGTGTTCACATGCTCCTTTGCATTTTCGTTAGACAGAGCAGTGCATGGTGGGCATCTATCCCACCATGCCTGCCCAGCCAGCCTTTAGGCTGGCAGCGGGGCTCTCTAGCCGCCCAGATCGCTGGCTTCTCAGCGGCAGGAAAGCCCCAGCAGCAGTGAGGCTCTAGCCGCCAGGAGTGCCGGAGGCTGGATCCCCGCTGCAGGGATTCCCTCAAGCCACCCAGGAAACTGAGCGGCTTGAGGGAATCATGGCAGCGGAGCTCCAGCCACCAGGGCTCCTGGCGTCTAGAGCTCCGCTGCCATGGGGAGTCCCTGAAGCCGCCGGGCTTCCCGGCTCTGAGCCAGGAAACCGAGGGGCTTGAGGGAATCCCCGCAGTGGGGCTCTAGCCTCCGGGAGTGCTAGCATTCCTGGCAGCTAGAGCCCTGCTGCCACGGGGATTCCCTAAAGCCGCCCGGCTTCACAGCTCCTGGGGCAGCGGCAGCTGCCACCCCAAAATCAACAATTCGGGCAGCTGATTGCTGGGATCCCGGCTTTGGGGCAGCAGCAGCCCCCCACCCCAAGAGCCGGGAAGTCGGGCTGCTTCAGGGAATCCCTCTGGGGTTCCAGGAACCCCAGCACAAGCTGCTACTTGTCAATTTCACTGCTCTGCTAGAGCAGTGAAATTGACAAATTTGACAGCTCCAATGGCCAATTGGCACTCTGGGACATTTCCGGAGGCTGACAAATGCAGAAAGAGCATACACACAACTGTTCCGCAGTAAGCCTAATCACCCTCGTTTGGGTGGTTTACCTGTTGCATGACAAGAGGACTGTTGCTGTGCAACAAGCAACATTTGTGTGTGTACGCCCACAGCCTTATCATGCGGTAAGGAGCCTTACTGCGTAATAAGGCTGTAGTGTGTACAAGGCCTCAGTGTCTCATTTGTTCTTTTCCCTGTGATAGTGGGAACATATATAAAGCAATCCACGTCAGTTCCATAAATAGTAGCCAGGTGGTGGTGTATTTTTTTCAGAATTAAAAAAAAGTTAAAACTGTACGTGCTTTTGAACCAAGACATTTAAGAACTGGGTCCTACCGGACATCAAAATAAACAAGGAGTCCTGTGGCACTTTTAAAGACTAACAAACTTATTTATCCCATGAGCTTCTGTGCTAGAAAATCCCACTTCGTCAGATGTTGTCTTACGAAGTGGGATTTTCTCCCACGAAAGCTCATGCGATAAATA